>PVIR01004723.1:0-76906 GCA_004026965.1 Petromus typicus
TGTCATTGGAAGAACACCGTTGGTACTGAGTGCTTGTAGCGATCCAGGACTACCTCTGCTGCTGAAAATCATGGAATTCCTAGGCTTTGAGTAAGAAAGCCTGTGCCCCAACCACAATAAAAATTATTTATTTTTTAGAATGCAAAGCCCATATCAATTCAAACTTTGGAAGTATTCAGATAGACATACCCTTCAGACAAAGACAATTAGAAGTTTCCACTTATTTATATTAATTTTCATATATATATATATATATATATATATATATATATATATATATATATATATTCCCAGTGACCTTTTGTTCAAAGTTACTTGATCAGGAAAACCTCTCGACAGTGGACTGGCAGTGTGTCCTGGTCACCAGCAAGACTTGGGGTTGACATCATTCTGACGGACTCCCTTGCGAACCCTCCTCCTCTGGCCAGGGTTCGCTGCTTCTCCTCCGCACTGTCTCTTCCGTTCGTCATGGGTCTGATCTGAGCTAAGGTTCGGCAAAGGACAGGACACATCAGCTGTGAGTCTTCTAGGTTGAAGCCAATCCCCTCCCAGGCAAAAATGACATATTATTAATATTACAGAGACATTGTGGTTTCATTAAGTTGTCTATTCTTTGGCAAAGAAAGAAACCCAGTTTAGCTGCTGGCTATCGCAGATGGAACGGTTGCTACAATAGAAGGAGAAAACATCAGTCTTTGTGAGCAACCAAGACCAAGGATGAGGCTGTCTGAAAAACTTATTTAGATTACTAGTCATTGTAGATTATTTTTTAAATTGAATTCTTTATTGGTAAATCCTATATACACATCATGATCACACTCAGTATTGAGTATTTTGTAGCAACATGACATGAGTTAATTCTCATTTTTACCCATTCCCCTACCCACCCTTCAACTGCATCGCCCCCATGTACATATGCTTTTTTTCTTTTTTTAACATCATATTTTCTCTTTACCCTCATTTCTTACCTCTACCCTTTTCCCTTCAAATATTTTCTATTTCACAGTGTCTATCATACATTCTGGAACCCATTGTAGATTTTTTTACAGGATGCTCAGAATTCCTGTTTTGATCTACTTCAATGAATATCAGCCTTCATTTATTCCTTTCAACAATGTCTATACAACGTAAGAACAGCAACAACTTTAATACAAAATTTCAAAGCCAGCTGAGAATAATGGCAAACACCTGTACCTTCTGAGCAGGCAGTCTGAGCCAGAGCTGCTTCTCCGCCCTCCTCTCTGGGCACAGACCCCCGGAACACAAACATGACACCACCTGCTCGTAACTGGCTTGAATTATCCTAGAAGATCGAGGTGCCAGATCTAGGTGAGCTAAACGCTGAACCGTGGAGAACCTCAGAGTGAAGGTGCTACACATGTGGCCCGCCCCCTCTGACCTCAGGGAGACACTGGCTTGTTCCTTTCAGATGGTGAGACGCGGCTCCTAGGACTTATTTCTAAGTGTGCCGCAACTTCTTCTGTCTGTTTGGTGTGGATCTTTTCCTCAGTTGTCCTGTACACAGATGGTTCTTATTTCTGACCATTCCAAGGGATTAAGCAGGAGCAGAGGTGTGTGGGCAGCAGAATTCAGGACCCCCCACTCTGCCACTTCACTGACATTTCCCAGTTCATGATTTCTCACAAACATAAGCTTACAATTACCATATATCATCCTGCGATCCAACTTCGACCGGAAAGGAAAACTCAACTCACACAGATACATATACACAAAGGTTTACAGAAATGTCACTCATAACCTTGAAGAGCTAGAAAAAATCCAAATGTCCTCCAACTGGTAAGTGAATCAAGAAGCTCTTTATTCAAACAATGTTCTTCAAAAACAAAAGGAAACTGATTTTTGCTTCGTGTGCAAGGTGTGTCAGCCAAAGGCACTGTGTTTGTGAAGTGAGTCAGAGCAGCAGGCTGCGTGTGGTGTGAACCCGCGTGCATCAAATTCTGAAAAAGGCAAGTGGGCAGCAGACGCAAAGGGAGAATTCTCACCTGTCATTAAAAAAATCTTTTCTTTCTTTCTTTCTTTTTTTGGATAACAGATCTACTCTATACAGCAATTTTGGCGGTAATTGTACGAATTTATGAATTTGACGGAACTGACTGAGCTGTGAGCTAACGGTGGTGAATTTTCCTATATATAACTTACATCTTCTGAAGTATAACAAAGCATAAGAAAATGTCTCTGAAACTTCAAAGGAGGCAGAGTCTTAGACCTATAGAACAACAACTCCAAAGTATAATGTCCTGGAGTTCATCAAAACTTAAACTTCTCTTCATCCTTATACAACATTAAGATAAGAATTAATCCAATTCTTTAATCCAATTAATTAATCCAATTAAGCCAAAGACTGCAGTAAATACATGTAACACACCCATCAAAGACTTCTACAAAAATAACTCAACTTGTAAGTGAACAAATGTCTTAAATAGACATTTTATCTTAAAGAGATACACAAATGGCCAATAATGCATGGAAAGTACTCTGTATTATCAATCTTTAGAGAAAGGATTTCAATATAACCAAAATCTAAAGACTGGCACAGGAATACTCACAGCAGGTTTAACTGGAGTAGCCCTGTCCTGGAAAAAGTCATTCTAAGAAGAGAAAAACAAGAACAGTGACAATTTCAGACAGGAAAGAAAAGACAAGGAACCTCCAGGTGCTGGAAATAGTTTACATCTTGGCCACAGGGCAGGTGGAGTGCGCATATTAATTACTACTGTTAAAACTTTGCGGGGCTTGTGCTTCATTGAATACTTAAATTATACTTCTATTTTAATGACTTTTTAAAAATAAAAAGTAAGGCATGGTCTCTTGTTGGAGCTGGCTGAATTGCTCCCATTAAATAGAAAGTGAGTGAAGAGAAGAAATGTTATGTGTTTTATTTGCTGTCACATTCTAAGTACCTGGAACAGTGTTTAGGACAAGATAGGTTTTCAATAAATATTTGTAGAATACACATTTGTATTGCTTAGAAATTCTATGACCATCTCAGGCTCATGAGTACATAGCCAAAGGGCTGAAACAGAAAGAAAAGAAATATGGAAGAGAAGAAAGAGGAGAGAGAGAGAGAGAGAATGAAAAAAGAAAAATATAACTGTATAGTTGGGTCCCTGATTTTCCAGTTTAAAATTTTTCATATTTCATATTTCCTATTAATATGAGAGAAGAAATTCTATTTCTTTTCTTTCTTTTTCTTTCTTTTGAGACAGGTTCTCATTCTGCAGTTCAGGCTGGGCTTGAACTCACTCTTTAGGCCAAGCTGTCCATGAACTTGCAGCAATCTTCCTGCTTCAGTCTCCTGAGTGCTGGGATTACAGGCCTGCACGACCCCACCAAGTCAAAATTCTACTTCTTAATCATTGGATTGACTTTAATTGCTTATAAAGACTTACAGTCCTACTTCATATGTTTGTAGAGATTACATGAAGTCAGACATATTAATCCCTTCTGTAAATGTCAACTTTGTGATGGTAACTGTCAGTATGACACAACCTCCTCCCACAAGGAGTCACAAAGGCGCACAGCTGAAAGACAGCACAAAGCGAGGAGCGTCCCGAGAGCCTCTTCCCTGGAACGCTCTCTTGCTGGGAGCAGTTCATGTCTTTAACCCGAAGAAAAGCGAGCAACAGAGGCTCTACTGAGCTCTTCACAGAAATTTCTCACCAGGGAAGAGCCACTCAACGTTGTGCAGCCCGAGGAGCATCTGTCCCCTCGACTCTTCCTTTGTAGCCAGGGCCATCAGCAGCGGCACTGACGGAAAGCCAGGATGGGACAGTGGCCTCACAAGAACACTTCCCCAGAACGGCTCCAATAGCAGGCTGCCGGTGCCTGCTGGATCCCCGCTAAGGACAGAACCATCTGGAGAGCAAGGGATGGAATGATCTCTGTTTTTCCAAGAATTACAGCAAGGTGGAACATTTCTGAATGAAACCACGGATGCGTCTCCTAAAATCTGGGCCACATGAGGTTAGAGGCGTATTGATTTTCAGTTCAGGGATAAATTGACCATCTCTGGTCTTTCAGGAAAATGACCACATTTTTAGATGATGAAGAACAGATGCCACTATTTGAATCCTCAATTAGGAAGCCCAAGTGGGCGTAATTGTCAAGGTAGCCATAACAACTGCGTCCTGCCACAGATTGACGGAGGAATGGCAGATGTTTTCATGTGGTGAGGACAAATCTAGCTGCTTCTCAACAAATGATCTCCGGTTTGAAAAGGCTTGAGGGATCAAACTTGCCAATACTTACCACGTTCCAGGAAGGCCTTAGATTGGAGCAATTCCATGTTGGAATTAAGTTTGAGAACAAAAAACTATTTTAAAAATGTTTTCTTAGAAGAGCCTCTTCACAAAAATGTCTCTATCTACCAGGATTTGCAGAAAGCACACCCACAGACCTCCCCGCCCCTGGCTTGTGGAACCCTCTGCCTCCCTCTTTCGGCACTTTTTTTCTTTTTACTAGCTCATGTCTTCCCTCTACCAAAAGCCTCATCTTCTTATAATAGCGCACACACACACACACACGCACACGCACACACACACACACACACACACACACACACACACACGACGGAGTCACAGTAATTAGCACATGTACACCTCCACCCCAGGAAGGGGAACATCTACCGGCCCCTGGAACCCGATTATGACTAGCTGTTTGATCTTCGCTGTTTGATCTTTACGAACTGTCATGGTTTTTCTGCATCTCAGCTTCCTTGAATGCAGTGTAGATCCTCTGGCCTGAGACTCCCCACAGTGGTAGCTGTATGCCACACAAGCAGCCCGGTCAGTCTGCGATATATGTCAGGGTCTCTCTCAGCAGTGACCTGGCCATGTGCCAGGCCAGCACTGGAAAGTCACGGCACAAGCAGTTTTCACTTGATGCTTCTCTCAGGGTCATCAGTCAACAGGGTGAGGAGAGGCCGCCCTGCCGGGATCATCATCCTAGTGTGTGAGGGCTGCAGCCTCTGCAGGCCCCAGGTGGCCACCCTCCCTTCTGTCCTGACAGGCACAGTCTGCCCTACTCCTTGGACCTACCAGCTACCTGGGAAGTCCCCCAGTGGCTGTTTCCATGGTCAGAGGACAGAAGCCCGGGGGCCAGCCCTGTCAGGCTGCCTCCACGTCCTCTGCATGTGTTCTGTTCAGTCGATAAGCCTCTTCTTTCAAACTGACGTGTGTGTGTGTGTGTGTGTGTGTGTGTGTGTGTGTGTGTGTGTGTGTGATGCTTTGTATCTCTCTCCTTCTTCCAATTACCTGTTTTCAGTTGATCTGAGTCTCTCAAACAGGACTCCTCTTCTGTTCAGCCATGTTACACCCTCCCATAGTGAGAATTTTGACTGAAGCTGAGTCCATCATAGTGTCTCCTAAGGAGATAATAGTGTCTCTTTGATGTTCAAAGAGAACTGTTTCCAAGAATCATCATTCTAACTCATGAATACCAATTCTGATGTGAGATTATATGAAATATTCTCTACTTTTCCTTATATTTCTCAAAAGAAATTCCATAACTGTTCCTCAAATTACATGTATTCTCTACAAAACTTATAAACAGCAGCACAGTGTACTGGACTCTTTATATTTCTCGGGCTGTTGATAGTTCCATTCTAGGCAACTATAATTTATGTAAAGTGTTCTTTGACTGTTACTAATTAAAGAGGAAAATAATATAGTAACTAATATATAAGAGGCATATTAATGTACTATGATACTGAAACTGTACTGTTTTAGTGAAAACATTAATGTTTTAAAGAATATTATTTCTATAGAAATAGTTATCAAATGTACCACCGTTAGTGATCTCTTTTGGTAAAAAAGAGACTCTGAACCAGTATTCTGAACCTTTGATCATCCACAACCCGGCACAAGTTAAGATGTATATATCAATGCATGTATATACACACATAGAGAGAGACAGACACCAGAGAGAGAGCTTCAAGAACTGGTTCACATGATTATAAAGGTTGGCAAGTCCAAAATACATAGGGTAGCCCATCAGGTTGAGAACTCTGGAAAAGCTGATGCTGTGGTTCAAGTCCAAGGTTTTGCTGATGGGCGTCCTTCTTGCAGGGGGAAAGTCAATATTTTGTCTTGTTCCACCTTCACCTGAATGAGTCCCGCCCACATTCTGAAAGACAATCAGTTCTACTCTTACTAAACAGTCATCAGGCATCAGCACTGACATGAGTGACTTAAATGCCAACTGTATTATAAAACTCTAACAGAAATGCCCAGAATAATGTCTAACCAGATATCGAGGCATCGTCGTTCAGGAAATGTGACGCTTGAAAGAAACCACCTTATCAAGCAACCTGCCTTTGCCCTTGCTGTGTCAGTACAGGGGTACACAGAGGTAGCCCCCAGGTCACTCTACCTTCTGGGCCAGGCAGCAAATACGGAGGTTCAGAAGATCTAGTTCAGAAAAACTGCAAGAGATGTGAGGACAGGACAGTTAGGAAAGGTGAGCAAAGGGTCATTTATGTCTAGGTCCATTTTAACCTCTGTCCCTCCTGCTTCTTGCCCTGTTAAAGTGATCCCACTTTGGAGTCCACATTGGAACCGTCTCTGGAGTGAGATGGTGCTCCACGGGCTCCGCAGGTCAGTGATAGCATTAGAAACTTGCAGAGCAGTGGTTTGCTAGTCAGGGTACTGCCAATAAAGATGTGATAAGGGCTGGGGATTTAGCTCAGTGGTTCCAGCACCTACCTTGAAAGTACAAGGGTCTAGGTTCAATCCCCAGTAACAACATACAACTGGGCTGGGCATGGAGACTCACGCCCAGCAGCAGTCAGTACCACATACCACAGTGCGGAGCGTGGTGGCTCACACCGGTCATCCCAGCACTCGGGAGGCAGAGGCAGGAGGATTGCTGTGATGTGAGTTTGAGGCTGAGCTCAGGGCCAGCCTGAACCATGAAAGTGAGACCCTGTGCAAAGAAAAAAAAAGACATGCATAGCCCAGTCTTTTAAAAACTGATAAAACTTATTAAAAACTGGCCTTCTAAAAACTATGTGTTAGCAATTCATCAGTGATAGGTTATTGATATATAGTAGTCCTCCTTATTTGCAGTTTCACACTCTGTGGTTTCCATTACCTCTGGTCAATTGCAACATGAAAATATTCAGCTAAAAATTCCAGAAATAGGGCTGGGGATTTACCTCAAGTGGTACTGCTCCTACCTTAAAAGCACAAGGGCCTGGGTTTGATCCCAAGTGTAGGAAAAGAAAATCCTGAAATAAAAAAGCATCTGTTTCGAACTGCACCTGTTTTATGTAGTATGATGAAGTGTGCTCCCCACGCCACGCTGGGGTCTGACTCGCCCCTCTGTCCAGCTCACCCACACAGAAGAGGCCACCTTCCCACTGATCATGCAGCCATCGGTGTCTGTTATTATTCTTTTACTTCATACTAAAGCTCCAAAGTGCAAAATAACAGTTGTGGCGGTTTTGCAATGCCAGTGGGAACGTGTGCAGGGCTTCCTCTAGGGAAAGGCAGGAAGCTTTAGATTTGAATGGAGAGAAAAACATTGTATGCTGAGTTTGCTCAGACCTAGAGCAGAACAAAGCCATTCTCTGCGACATTTGAAAAAGGAGAAGCAAACTTGTGCTGCTCTTAGTGCTATATTTCAGACTGCAAAGCCACAGCCAGAGTCTGTGACAGATGCTGAGCTAAGACTGAGCACAGATTAAACTGTGAGTGGAAGACACGAAGAGAGAGCGACAGCCACGTGTCTGGACAGAAGCCACTGAGCCTGACAAAACTTCAGCAAGGGATCCCCAGATACAAATGACACCAGATCCTGCAAGGAAGAAGTCACACATGCTCAGGAATCCACTTAGATTGGAAGATACAATGTCGGTGAACACTGCTGCCACATTTCTGGCAGAGTTCAAGAAGCTGAGTAAGGAGAAAAGGTTCCATTCATACCACTTCTTCAGTGGCAATTCATAAAAGTGCAACCAGACCAGGAAACTTGGAAAGACAGAGGAACGCTGAAACTACAGAGCAACACTAAAGCATTCTAAGGCAGGTGTGATACACACAGTGAAAACCCATGCACTTCCAAAATCAAAACCTAAATTATTTGCCTATGTTTTGGCAGCATAATGAGAAACAATGAGGGACAACCCTCCTGTTTGTGGAGTGGTGTCACAAATGCTTCGTGCCAGAAGTGAATGAAAAACTCAGAAGGAGGAGGATTGGCACTAGTTCCTGTTAATAACAGACGTATATCTAGCAATCTCCGATCTATGTGTTGTGGAAATGAAATTGTGAGCAGTCTGCATTTCTGTTACCATTTCGTTCTTCAGCACGCCAGCCCATATTCCGTGCCACGTTTGGCCCCCCCATACCCAAGACTTCTCCAATGGACTTCTCAAACCTTCCAAACTTCTCCCACAAGGCAATTCCAGAGGCTTGTAAACCACAAGGTCAGGTAAGCCACAGTGGTGGCCACAGTCCTGGTTCCAGAATCTGTCTTGGTCATTTTCCTCATCGCTGGGACAAAACGCCCAGGGCTTACAATTGAAAGGAGGACAGGTTTATTTTGCCTCACATTTTAAAGATTCAGTCTTCGTATGGTAGCAGTTTGGTAGAAGGGGCTGAAAGGGGGAGGAAAGCTGGTCACGTCAGGGTGGTCAGGAAGCAGAGAGAGAAGCAGCGAGGGAGGGGACACCAGCTGTCCATGTCACACCCGCAAAGTATCATCCCTGCCGACGAGCGCACGAGGTTCTCGCGGGCGAGCTAGACACAGACCAAAGCACAGACTGCAGCACACACAAAGGCAGCAAAACCCAGCAGTACAAGAATCGCACACTGATGGGAAGTGCTAGAGTCAGCTCTTAAAAATGAAAAGAAAAGATGCAAAGGTGTAAGATCAAAACAGTCAAGACCAAAACTCCCTGGTAAAAATAAGTGTACAAACAGATTCAGAATTTTTTTAATATTGTAATTGTGGTCACTGTACTACTGATGTAAACAGTATGAAGAGTAAATAATAAAACTTAAAATAATAAAAACTAGTGTTTTTTCAAAGATAAGTTATATAAAAAGGTAAAAAGTCATGACAACAAAAATTCAAAACATAGAAGAAAAATAGTTTCAAGACATAGCATATATTCTTTTCTTTTTCCACCAAGTTAGTTGACATCAGTTTAAAACAACATGTTGTAATCTTGGTCTGGGAAATGATATTTTGAATAATATCTCAAAAGTACAGGAAACAAAATCAAAAACAAATGGAATTGCACCACACTGAGAAGCTTATGTTTAGATGTTTCTCCCAATGCCTTATGCTTTTTCAGAAGTGGCTGAATCTACAGTGCACAATTGATTCATGATGGGGCTAGGCCCAAGACTGCTAGGCTTAAGACGTGAGTGTTACCTGCCATGGTAGTCTGAATAAGATAAAAGTGGTGGAAAGATGAAACTTTCTTCCTTGTTGTTGCTATCGTCTGTCCACCACAAAATATTGCCACTCTGCTACCCTGCTTTGGAGCCAGCTGAGTATCACAGATGCCGCTACAAATTACAAGCCAAATAAACCTTCTCCTCTTTAATTTGGGGTGTTGGATATTTTCTCTCAGCAAGAAAGAAAAAAATAACTAAGACAGAACTTGGTCCCGGAATGGGGTCACTGCTGAGATATTATTTGGCCATGTGTCTCGAGAGCCTTTAGAACAGGCTTTTGGAAAAGGGAAGAGTTAAGAAAGGTCTGGAGATAGAAGCAGTTCCAGGACACCTTAGGCTGCTCTGATTGGGAGATCAGGATCAGAGCTCAGAAGACTTGGAAACAGCCCAAATGCCCCTCCACCAATGAGTGGTCAAGGCAGAGGTGGGGCTGTTATACTATGTGGCACTACTCTACCACAAAGAAGAATAAACTGGAGACATTTTCAAGTAATTGGATGCAGTTTGAGATCCTCCTCTTAAGTGAGATAAAATGTACACATGCTTTAATATCACATTGTTTATCTGGTTTGAGAAACTGAAAGGGTAAATAAGGACCAAATTATATAACAGATATTGGGAAATAGGATGAAAATATGTTCAGTGGGAAAAGGAACGAGATAGGAAAAGGAAAAAGAAAAAAGAAAGTAGAAATAATGGAAGCAAAGATTTTGTAAATTGGGGAATTAGGGTGAAAGGGAGGAAGATCGTCAAGATACATCATGTGCAGGTACAAATTCCTTCTCATGAAAGTGGCCATTCTATATGTCTAAAGTGTGCCAACATATTTAATTTTTAAAATAGAGCCATTTCATATCCAGAAAAGAAATGATGCACGGAAAAGAAGTTTGGAGAAATACTGAAAAGTACTAACAAATGTGGGATTGGCAGAACTTGTTGGTTATTGTACAAAGGAAAATGAAGATAGTGAAGAAGAAACGGAAGCGCAGCCAGCGATGTGAGAACTGCTGAAATGTCCCCAAGTGTTTTCGCTGCGCAGACATTAAGCACAGAAGCTTGGGGAAGGAGTGCATCCTCAGGTGGCCACCAAGGGATTGAAACCTCTGCAGCGACACTGTGATGAGCTCAAAAGAAACAAAGGCTTCCTACTGTACATGGTGCTCTTCCACATTTAGCAAGACGGAAAAAAAAATCCAACTACCGAAAGTCCCTAATGATGAGCTTTATCTTGTTCCAACATCGGTCATCGACACCTTCACGGCTCTGTGATGCAGAATCACCTAAAAAAAAAGAGCGCCATCCTGGCTTGATGGCCTAACGTGACATCACCGTGCTGCCCGGTGGTCTCCGCGCGAGCACTCACGGGGAAGTTAACTCCAGCTAAAGTCGTCGCATACAGACGCATACGAAAGTATATTTATACAAGACTTCAGGCGACCTGCATCTCCAGGCATGTACGGGCTCTTAGAATGTAGCCCGAGGATGAGGCTGCTGTAATACCTGCACTTCGAGAGGGGCTCGCAGGCATCTAAGTGCTCCAGCAGCACCCGGGGGCCGAGCCTGCACCCGTGAGCAGGGGGAAATCCTCTCCTCCCCGATGGCAGCGTCACCTCCCCCAAAGGGACTCTGTCCTCACAGGTGGCGGGTGAGGGGAAACACTAGGTTATTCCGCCGAAATGAAACCACAGCTGTTGCGTCCGGTCCCGAGGGCTACTCGCCTGGCATCGAACCACGGGCGGGAGTCCTCACGTGGAGACGAAATGGTGGAGAAGCCTTTATTGCCAGCACTCTCAGCCCTTATATACAGCTCCATTTCCTTGTTCTCAACCGCCCCAAACCAGCCTTATAGGGGGCAGTCTCTCTCTATTTTCCCTTAATCACTGTGGCCCGGAGGGGCCCCCTGTGTACCCACCGCCTTACACTGCCTTTATGGAGTCGGCGTTGTTTAGCCCCAGGGGACCCCACACACAGCTCCAGGAAGAAAAGTCAAGGCGAACAGAATTCGGAGCAGGCTTTACCTGTGGTTCATGTACTGAAACATTTCATTGAGTGCACTTCAGAGCAAGCGCGGAATCGTGTCTTCGCTGTCATTTTGATCAGGCAGAAGTCAGTCTACCGGCCACATCCATCCGCATGTTGAAACATGTTTGACATCTACCACATGCCCCGTACTGTTCAGTTCCTGGAGTTTGGACGGTAACAGGAAACATCAGAGAAAAATGAAAGACAGACACTCCCACTTCTTTAACTTTTGAACCTATTAATCAAATAAACACAGTTCCAGAGGAACGCTCTCGCTGTGCGGACTCAGAACTACTCAGCTGACTTCCCTGGAAACGTGGAGGCCCTCCCTGGAGGAGGGGGCGTCCTGCCCTCCTGCACCTGGGGCCCCTCCGAGGAGAGGACAGGCGGACTGCAATTTCCTTTCCCAGCGGCTTCGCTCAGGCCAGCGGGAGGGCCCCCCACTCCCCGGGAGCGCAAGGCCGCCCCCCTTCGGCTCTGCAGCGGGCAGCGGGCCGCGGTCGATGGGCAAAGCGTGACCTCTTGGGTTCCGCTCGGCACCGCTGGCACCACGGAGGCCGGAGAGCGCCTCTGCACAGCGAGTCCGGTCGCCGTGACTGCACGGTGTCAGAGGGTCACGTGTGCCATTCTTGGTCGTTTTCTTTGGTAGTGCTCTCAGTATGATTTATGAGAAACACAACGACGCCTGAACTCAGCCTTTACAAGCATTAATTTTATGCTCCAAAATCCAAAAATATATCCTCCTAATTAAGACAAATTCTAAGGTTGTGGATTGCATCAAATAAATGCATAAAACCTGAACATCATGAGCCAGAGCCCTGCAAAGGCTCCTCTCGGCTTCGTGTCTTCTTCTCCCCAAGGCTGAAGTGTTGGGTAGAAGTGTCCTGACGCCGGTGGGTGCACAGAGCCTCCCTCCCAAAGGCTGCCTGTTACGAGCGTTTCCCACTGTGAGGTGACAGAGTCGTTTGGGGCCACATCAGGTCGACAACTGAGTCCTGCGTGATGCTTGACAGTGTTCTAGCTACCCGGCT
Source organism: Petromus typicus (assembly GCA_004026965.1). Lineage (NCBI taxonomy): Eukaryota > Metazoa > Chordata > Mammalia > Rodentia > Petromuridae > Petromus > Petromus typicus. Next base: position 12,479 of record PVIR01004723.1, read on the forward strand.
CTCCTGGTTGCCAGGGATTTATTTCTGCTACGCTTAATGAAACGGCAGAAGTTCGATGTCCGATACCAAGAAAAACTACCCTCTAATAAATCCCAGATCAAATTCAAATCCATTAAAGATAAAAGAGGAGAATGCTGGGAAGGTTGTGGCTCGACTGGCTGGAAAGACAGTGAGAGTATCCTAGTTAATATGTTAAAAAGAACAGGGAAGGGGTCGTTTAAATTGGTGGCACCGAATGACACGGCCTGCTGCCCTCTGGTTGTCAGAGTCAGCACGTCTCTGTGCGGGTTCTTTAGTCAGAGATGAACGGTGAGGCTCACACCTGCTCAGTAAGACGTTGATATGGCCGTGAGGAGGTCCGTACCTACGTGTAAAAACTCTGCTGCAGGATTGTGCAGTGCGTCTCTTCCATGCTGCTTTTCCAGGTGGACATCCTTTTGTGGCACTGGCCCTTGGGGAAGAGGGTCACCAGTCACAGACTGTGATCTGAGATGTCTGTGGCGGTCACGAGACGCATCCCGAAGAGGCGACCGTGAGGTGCCCAGATACGGGCACGCTGTCCGCGTGTCTGCGAAGGTGTTTGGTGTGAGATCCACGCTGAGCGAGCCTGTCAGACTCAGCGTCGGGCTGACTTTTTATGTCTTATCACGCCTGCATCACAGCGGCTAACAAAATCCCCCTAAAGGAGCGCTATTAACCTTCACTGCACAATTTGTTAGTGCACGTGAATTTCTGCAAAGCGCCACTAGGTGTCCTCCAGTGGTGATTCTCCACGGGCTGCTGAAGGACAGAGAGGAGCTTTCCTCCTTTTTCATTCATTGCTGCCTCTTAGTGCAGGGCGTGAGCTACACCAGCCACTGTTCAGAAATTGAACCCAGACTCCATCCTTCTGCCATCGCTGCCAAAATACAGGCAAGTTCACTAGAACAGTGAGAACCATTTGTACTTTAGTTTTAAAAATGTAGATAGTGTTTTATTATTTTTACAGTAACAGTAAGTACAGATTCAGCACATCCTAAAGATCGCTTCAGTAGAACAGACAGGCTTGTTATGGATTTGAAAGCTGACGAAGACCCAGAGAAGCCACTTATGCGGCCCCAGCGTCACCCGTCTTCATTCTTTAGCCACACGATCCACAGGCAAAGGGCCCGAACACCATGGAGAAGAGCAGTAATTACCAAGTAGGGCCACGTTAGCAACAGAAAGGGACACAAGGAAGGCAGCTGAACTTGGAAGGTTAAAAGAGAGAAATATACAAGACTTAGACGCCATCAGTTACTAAAAGTAAGGGAGAAAAACATCTAGAAAAATGCAAGGTCGAGTCAACACAGCTAGACCTCCTGGTGCCTCTACTTGAGATAAGAAAAACTAAAGAAAGAAATGGTTGTGGTCAAGGACAGAAGGGTGTGTTTGTATTTGCTAACATGTTGTTTTGATGTGTCTGGGGCTGTCCAAGTGCGGAGTGCAAGCCCTCCAAAAATCATCCTGAACAGCACTTTTGGCGATAGGAGAAGGAGAAGATTTTTCCCTTCTCCACTCTTCAAACTCCACCAAAAGCAAACAAAAAAAGGGAAAATAATCCATCTTCGCTGAGACACAAGGACAGGAACAACCACAAAGCACAAGCAAGGAGGCTAAGCTGCCAAAGTCTGTGAGGTAGACAGGAGAGCAGGGCGCAAAGGGCCAGCTCCTTGTCCCAGGAGCTGGACCAGGATGACCAAGCCCCGACATTCCCTATCATCCGCAGTCTAGGTCTTCCTCAAGTGGGCTACCGAGCTCCTCGTGAATAAGGAGCCCTTGGGCAAGGCAAGGGGCTGAGGCAGGGAGTCTCATCAAGGAGACCAGGGTGACTGCTCTGCGTACAAGGAAAATGCCACGGACAGACTAATTATCTTGGCAGGAATTTACCTGTCATAAGGCCTGGGGGAAAGGTAAGTGGCGTGAGTGTGTGTGTCTGTGTGTGTGTTGTGTGTAAGAGAGACAGAGCTAGACCAAGAGAAAAGAGAAGGAGAAGGAGAGGGAGGAAAAGTAAGGGGAATGGAAAGAAAGGCCGGGGACGGGAAGGGGAGGGGGGAGGAACGCGGGAAGAAAGAGGGTACAGGGCGATTCCCAGTACAGTGCCCTAGCTAAGGGGGACCTCCAGGGGGAAAAGGGGGTGAAGGAAGAGGAGAAACCAGTCAGAACCAGACTGCAACCCCGAGCTGTGACTTACAATACTTTGCTGTTGTCACCACCATTCTGAACAGCCTGTAGATATGTATACTTGTGTGTTTGTAAATATTTGTATGTATCTGGCTTTTCTTTGAAGTTGAGTAGTAATTACAAAGAAAACAGATGTGACTAATGCATAAAACTGTGCCAAAAAGAAAGAAAAAGTAAGATAAATTTTAAAAAGAAAGAAAGCAGGAAGGAAAAATAACAGGTAAAACTATCCCCCCCCCCCCAAAAGGAAATACAGGAAATGCCCAAGAAAACAGATAAAGAGTAGCTTTGTACATGATACAGAAGCCTCGTGATCTCCATTTAAAACAGGAAAGGATAAAACTGGCCATAGATGCTTGGCGGTCAGCATTCCTGGCTTCCAATTTCCCTTCCGTTAGTGACAATGAGGGACGACCTGATCCCGCTCTCCCCTGCAGCCATGGCAGCCGGTACAGATTGGACGTGTAATTTAACTGGTTGACTCATGGTGACGCAGGTATTTCCGAGCAATATTACACAAGAAAATCCTCTATGCCTTTTATTTCCGATGAGCTCAGCCTTTTGGGAAGGTGATGATAGGTATTTTATGCCCACAAAGGGAGCTCCTGCCCACAAAGAGGATGAGAACCAAATGTAAGAAGGTGAATAAAGCCAGCTTCAAAAACTACAGTGAATAAAGAGTTTTAAAAGGTACAGCATGAAGAAACTGAAAAAGTTCCTTTCCCCAGTAGATTAAGTCCACCAACTGATCACATGTTGGAGGAGACTTCCCGTGATAAACTTGAGAGCATCAGCTTGCTATCTAATTTGGTAGCTCATCAGTGACAGGGTGTGTAGCATTTGTAAAAATCATACTCACAGGTGAAATGCAATAAATAATTTTTGTACTAGAAGAACAGCCCGAAACAAGCAAACCCCAAGATTTATCTAATGCTATATCTTCATATCTAGAAACAAAACAACTCTGTGTTGATTCTGTACCAATGGTTCTTCTTAAACTGATTGTATGTTTATGACAAGAAAACATGAAAATTCTGACTTTGTCACAACTACACTGCTTTCCTCATAAGGAACTAGAAAAAAGATCTCGATGATGATAAATGCATAACCTTATCAAACAGGGTCCAATTCGTTCAAGAAGTAAGTGAAAATTTAAACTAAGAACACAAATAATCTGCTGTACACCTGAGTCTGGAAGCTCAGTTGATGAGAGAGTGTTGGGTAGTTTTGTGGATTAGAAAATACACATCAAAACCAATTTCCACAGATTGTAGCCTTGAAGGTGAAGATGGCTGCAGAAGTGGGCTGCATGCAGCCACCGCTCTACACGGCCAGCCAGAGAGGCCTCTGCAAATCCAAATGTGATATGGTTCTTGGACTGAAAAAGAAGCTCAGTCTTTGGGAAAATCAGGCTAAAAAATTAAATTCTCAAATATTTCCACTGCTGCTTGAGTTTGGGAATAAGAAAAGTTAAGCTTGAGACTAGCCAGAAGAACTACAGGTTGGAACTGAACAACAGTTTCAATCCCTTCCCTCTGAGTCTTCAATTCAGCCTGAGATCCTGACTTTGAGAAGAAAAATGAGGAAAAGGCACTTTTACAGATATAATGAAAGTGAGATTTATTGATTTGCTTCTGGACAAGTCCTGGGTTTCTCAACGCAAAGAGGATTCATGCAAGTTGTACAAAAGCATGCTGCAGATCCTAATTTCTTAGTTTCTTTTCTTTAAACAAGTATTAAAAGTGCAGAAATTCAGAGTCATTAAAAATGTTGTTAAACAAGAAATGGATACTACTGAATCTCATGTATTTCACAGCAGCTCCTGAGTGGACTGTTTATTGCTCTCTTAGTTGAATCACTGAAGGATAATTTTCATCTCATCACTGTGTCATCAAGGTCAAGTCCCCTTGATTATAGAGGGCCATTCCTTTCCTCCATGCTCACTTGCTGAGTTTTAACTCTATGTGTGCTCACGTGTGTGATGTCACATTACCGGCCACCTTTGACAGGCGCCAGATGTACTCTCTGAAAGAGTCTGAGAGAATTTGACAATGAAGCCAAAGGCTCTTAGGTATTTGTAGAAGGTAAACTTGTAACTATAGTTAGTCTAAGGAGATAGGATGGCAAAAATTATATTTTTAGTGTAAAATTTAGTTTTGTCACTTAAGCATATTTTGATTTTTATAATACAGGAAGTAGAAATATCCTAATTCTTTTCTAGACACCAAAGGCAAGACACGTACTTTCTGTTCAGGTCACAGACTCACTAGTCTCAAGGCATACCTGAAGAAAGAGTGCTTGAGGTACAAGCCATACATCTAAAAGAACTTTCTGCTTTCATGTGTTGAGATTGCAGATCTCTCTGAGAGAGCCATTTTTGCATGAAAAATACGGTGATATAGGACTATTGCTGCAGCTTCAGGTATTTTTAGGCTATGAGGAAGGAAGGGATGAGATTTCACTTGAGATGACTAAACGGCCGTTACAGAGCCAAGGAGGACAACCCAGGAAGTAGCCAATCTCTAATGGTTCCACATATTAAGATGAAAGAGACTTGTATTAAACATTGCTCATATAGCAAGCCAGTAATTAAACCAAAAACATCAGCAACAACAACAAAAATACCAATAAGGAAAAATTCAAAAACCCAGACGCAAAGATGATCTCCACAGGGAAAATGGGACTAGAGCAAACTGCAGCTCAAACACCAGAACTCTGTGCTAGCATCAGAAGAGGATCTAGTAAAATGGAAATCAAAAATAATTTATCAGATAAAATAAAGATAGTATCCACAGTGGAAGATATGATTAACAACATAAAGAAGAGATCAGGAGTGTGATAGAATCTCAGATTATGAAAGTAATGGAATCTGTTAAACAGCATCAGTCAGATTTCCAGGAGATGAAAACTCCAATGAAAGTTTGAAGAATAGAATGAATGAAGTTGAAGACCAAATATCAGAAATAGAAGATAGTACTGCAGCCAGTAAATAAGAAAGGAGTAATTTATGAGAAATAGCAAGGGACCACAAGAAATCAATCCAACAGCTGTTAAATAATGTGAAGAATAACAACATAAGACTGACTGGAGTTAGTGAAGAACCTGGAGACAGCAAAAGATATTTTAAAAAACTGTTCACAGATATAACAGAAAACTCCACAAGAAAAGGAAAAAGAATTCAACACACAGAAAAGTGAGGTATATAGGACTCCAAGTGGCCATGATATAAAAAATCTATACCTAGGGCTGGGGACATAGCTCAGTGGTTCCGGCGCCTGTCTTGCAAGCGCAAGGGCCCAGGTTCAATCCCCAGTTAACCACATACAATACTGGGTGTGGAGACTCATGCCCAGCAGCAACCAGTACCACATACCACAGTGCCCAGCATGGTGGCTCACGCCTGTAATCCCAGCACTCAGGAGGCAGAGGCAGGAGGATTTTGATGTGAGTTCGAGGCTGAGCTCAGGGCCAGCCTGAACCACAAAACAAGACCCTGTCTCAAAAAACCTAAAAAAAAAAGAAAAAGAAAAAAAAAAACATATACCTAGACATATAATGATAAAGATTCCAGAAACCCAACAGAAGAATGAAATACTGTAAACAGTCAGAGAAAAGAAACAAATCATGTAAAAGGAGACCCCTCAGATAGGGTTTCAGAATCACAGCAGACTTCTCAACACAAACACTCAAGTCATGAAGAGGCTGGAGTGAAGTATTTCAAACCCTAAAAGAAAACACCCTCCAACCTAGATTCATGTATTCTGCAAAACTATCTTTCAAAATCCACAGGGAAATAAGGTACTCCCACAACAAAGAACATGAATACAAACCTGCACTCTGAAAAATTCCAAGCAAGATCCTAGAAAAGGGCAATGAGTGTCACAGTCCCATGAGACTCAGCAGAGTGAACTCATGGGGCAAGGCAAGAAACTGAATAGAAAGAGGGGAAAGCAAAGAATAAAAGAGTCAAGAAGCAAACAACACAATGGATAAATCAGTTTGTATCAGTTAGAACCCTTAATGTCAATGGCCTCAATACATCAGTTAAAAGCACAGACTGCCAGAATGGATTAAAAAGTGAGTTCCAACAATATGCTGTACACAAGAAACACACCTAATTCAGAAAGAAATCCATCGACTCGCAGTAAAAGGATGGAAAACAATTCTCCATGCAACAGGAAACCACAAAAAAGCAAGAGTGGCTATCTTATTTGCAGACAAAGTAGATTTCAAACCAAAATTGATTAAGAGAGACAGAAAGGGACACTACATCCACATACAGGGAACAATCCAAGAGAAAGAGATGACACTCATATATATTTATGTACCAAATTGTATTGCACTCAGTTATATAAAACAAATATTAATGAACATGAAAAGCCAGATAACCACTAATAAAGTAGTAATGAGGGAACTTGGTACACCACTGTCACAAATAGACAGATTGACTGGAGAAAAAAGATCAATAATGAAATATTTGAACTGAACCAAACTTTTGAACAAAGGTTCTTAATAAATGTCTACAGAGTATTTCACCCTACAAAATCAGAATATATGTTCTTCTCACTTGCTCATGGGTCATTCTCCAAAACAGACCACATTATTGTTAAGATAGCATGTTTAAGTAAATGCAAAGGAATTTACAAGTATCCCTGGTGTACTGTCAGACCATAGTGCCTTGAAGTTGGAGCTCAATAGCAAAAGATTCCAAGAACCTCACAGACACATGGAAATTGAGCAATACTCTCCTGAGCAACCAATGGGTCACAGGAGAAAGTAAACAGTTACTACAATTAAATGATAATGCCGATACAACATACAGGAATTTATGGGACACAGTGAAAGCGATTCTTAGAGGGAAATTCATATAAGAATAGAGTGAGCTCAAATAAACAACCTAATGCTGAAACTCAAAACTACTAGAAAAAGAGGAGCAAGATAAACTCAGAGATACTATAGACATTTTTTTTTCAAAGAAGACATAAATGTCTGAGAAAATACTGAACAGCCAGAGAAATGGAATGAAAAGCACAACGAGCCAGCACCTCACACCGTTTAGGTGACTCAGACCAGAAGTCAGGGCGGGGGTGTTCCTTGTACAGGTCCTGAGTTTAACACATGAATGCAAAAAGCCAAAGAAAATGTATAAAAGCCAGGCACACTGGCTGTATCCTAGCTACCTGAGAGGTGAGGATGGGAAGATTGTGAGTTTGAGGCCCATTAGGGCAACATAGCAAGATCCCACCAAAAAAAGAAAGAAAAAGAATAAGGCGTAGAAGAGAGAAAACAGAGTCTAAAGGTAACAAGTGAATATGGGAAAAACAAAATCCTTAAAGACTGTTGGTGAGCACATAAATTATTACAGCCATAATGGAGAACAATATAAAAATCCCTTAAAAAAATTTTTTTTTAAATTGGAACTGTAGCTCAGTAGAAGAACACATGCCTAGCATATACAAAGCCCTGGGGTCCCTCTGCAGGATTCCAACATTTTTTTAAATAAAAGTTATTTTATGACTATACATCTACATATCCAAAGAAACTGAAATCAGTGTCTGAAAGAGATACTTGCGCCTCTTTTCATATCCTCCATTACTCACAACAGCCAAAATATGAATGCATATTGACAGCTGAATGGGTACAGTGAATATAATGTAAGGAGTATATCTCATGTGTGTGCGAGTGCATGTGTGTGAGAGAGACAGAGGAACAGAGGGAGAGGGAGAGAGAGACCTAAGCCTGTAAAAAGAAATTCTACCACTTGCAGCAACATGGATTGATCTGGGGAATGTTACTATAAGTGAAATGAACCAGACATAGAAACACTATATGCTCTCACTTACAAGTAGAAACTTTGTTTTAAGAAAAAAGTCTCATCCAGAGTAACCCAAGGTAGAGTGCGGCACCACACCATGGAGGAGGACCTGGCGGACATTAGTCAGCATGCATGATGCCCTCTTACAAGGAGAAGAAGAGCTAGCTGCCACAGTGACTACAGTCAGTAATAACACAGTGGATGCTGAATACTGAAATTTGCCAAGGAAGTACATCCTGGTTGTTCTAAACACATGCATACATGTGGTAAATGTGCAGTAGTAGATATATTAGTTAACGTCATTGTAGTAATCATTTCACAATGTGCAGCTGTATAAGGCATCATTTATTTACTGAAATGGATGTTGGGAAGTTCTGGAGATAGTCAATAATGATAGTCTTAAAATAGTGTAAAAACACCTATGGCAATAAATTGTGTTTAGGGCCCAGTGTGGTGGTGCATGCTTATTATACCAGCTCTTTAGAGGCCTAGGCAGGAGAACGGCCGTGAGGTCAAGGCCAGCCTGAGCGATGCATGAGTTCAAGTTCAGCCTGAACTTCACAGCTAGGCACTGTCAAAAAAATAAATAAATAAAGGCACTTAAAGAGGGTTAAAATGTGTTTTGTGTACAGCTATCTTACCATAATGTTTGAAAAAGCAAGAGCAAGACAATTCCCTCTTGCATTTTTAGATCTATTTTGTGTTTCCAATGAAACTAATTCACAATCAGCTAGGACAATTTTACTAATGCCCTTCATGCACAAGAACTGTGGCTACATCTGACAGGATCTGAAAAATAACTGGCCGTCCCTTTTTCTTTATTCAGAGGTCTAAAATTCCACATAAAATGTTTTCCGTTGCTGGAAAATTTCCAACTCCCCTAATATGCTTCATAGTTTACAGCTGGAAATGTGAACCAGATCACATAGAATTCAAGTTGGGGGACTGAGGCCCCAGCATTTGTAAGGCTCTGAGGATGAGGTTATCCTGAATTTTGAGTAATTCTGCTTTTCTTCAATCTAGACTCTTCCCCCTTGTTCTGACATACTTAAAAATTGCAGACACAAAACTGTACAATCAAATTAAGATATCTAAATACAATGCTCTGCCCTTCAGTCTTCAAATTCAAAAATACTGGGCCTTGTGTATGTCAAGTAGAAGCCTTGCTGTTTAGACTTTCTAAAAATTAAGCTTACAGCTTTCTCCATAGGTAAACACCAGCTCCCACAGAGGTGGGAAACTGTTTGTAAGTTGCCTAAAGCTGGGTGCGTCCTGTGCAGCTCTGGTGTCAGTCCGCGCTCCCAGGGAGACAGGCCGAACACAGGGGCCTTCCAGGGGCTGCCGGCTGAGTGGCGCACGCACACACTGTCTGCACACTGGAGCCCGAAGGGTCCAGCAAAGCCTGGCGCCCATTGCAGCGTCCCAGGCGAGTATCAGGAGGCCAGAGGGTCTGTGCTGGAAGCCAGGGAAGCCATCCAAGGTGAGGACAGGCAGCTCCTCCAAAGAAACTGAGCGAGCCTTGGCTCCTCCTTCCCCTCCTCACGCCCCTTCTGTCCATTCAGGACCTGTTGGCTGCTGTCACGCCCAGCGGTGGGACCTCTGTCCGCAGAGACCCTCAGCCACACCCAGACCTGCGCTGACCCAATGAGCTGCGTGGGTCTGACTCAAATCGACAGTTAACTATCACAGCCCAAAGTGTAGAAATGTGGGATTTGAAAGTGACTACATGCGCTGAGAATAGAGTTTACATTATCCAATAATTGCTGCTAAACTTTTTCTAAGAGCCAGTCACTCCTCTGAGTGTCCTACTGTGTAAACATCACGATGAACTCTCGGAGAGGAAGGAACTGAAGCTGAGTCTTAAGTCTGCCTGAGATCCAAAGCAAGTGCAGGGCGGACACTAGAATGAGCACCTGAGGCCAAAGTTCCTGCCTCAGCCATAACAAAATTTGTATGGAACCCCCTTGTGGATTGTATCCTATCATATAATTTCTTACATATGCACTTTTGTCATAAAAAAATGTGCTAAAAGATACGGACTCCTCAAATTCCAAACTTTGCATGTCCAACGCATGACATTCTCTTCTTTCCTGTCTTGCTCACCGAGAATTAGCTCCTTTTGGTGGACAGAGGGGAAGGGGTATGTAAGACTCCACGGAATGGCTGGAAGGAGGGGAGCGGCTCTGAACGCCCACCAGAAAATTCTATGAGCTCGGCGATCTGCGCAGTGGACACATCTGTCTCGATCCCTGGGGCCTGGAAACCACTGACAGCCGGAGCACAAGCAGCGCGGCCCTGCCCTCGCGGGTCCAGGCAAGACCCACTCTGTCCTGTGCAAAGGCCTCGGGTCCACTGCACATGGCTGCACGTCCACAGTGCTTATTAAGGCTCCATCGATGCCAGAACCATAGGTCATTCCTAGGTGAGTATTCAGAGTAAGAAAGCATTGTTTTCTAAATTAACAGACTCTATTTCTTTAGTAGGTTTAGGATTATAGAAAAAACTGAGCCAAAAGTACAGACTTCTCATGTACTTCTCACTATCAGCCCCAATTCTCTATTTTTAAGTTTTAATTATAAAGTACTAACTGAAGCCCATAGTTTTCTACAGCCCTCACTCTCTGCACTGTCTATTCTATGAGTCTGGAGGAATGCGTAGCACCAGGTAGCTGCTGTGACGGTGTCCTAAGAGTAACAGTGTCACTGTCCACCCTCCACCCCTACCCAGAGCTCTTGCAACAACTAGTCTCAATGACCATGTCTCCATGACTTTGTCTTTCCCATGACGTCACGGTTGGAATCAGGCAGCCTTTCAGACTGACTTCTTCCACTTAGAGACGGGAATTTGGTTTCCTCCGTCTCCCCCTTTCCATCACTGAATTGTATCCCACTCCCCAGGCACACAGCGGTTTATTTTCTCACTCACCTATTGTCTTATCAGAGGGCATCTTGGTCTCATCTACACTTTGGCAAGTATGAATAAAGATGCTACCAATACTCATGTTTAACTCCTTTAGGTAAATATCAAACAGTACATTTCTTGGACCATGTGGTAAGAGTGGGTTCAGTTTTTTGGAAATTGTCCGATTGTCTTCCACAGGGGCTGTGCCATTTTGCATTTTCACTGGCAATTCATGAGCATTCCTGTGGTCCTACATCCTTTCTAGCATGTGGCGTCAGTGTTTTGGCCATATCAATAGGTATGTAGTTGTAGCTCACCATCATTTTAATTTTAAAATCCCGGATGACATATAACATCGAGCACCTTCTCTTAGACCTATTTGCCATCTGGATATCTTCTCTAGGGAGATTTCTGATCATGTCTTTTGTCCATTTTTACAAGGAGTTGTTTATTTTCTAATCGTTGAGACTTACGGGTTCTTTGTATATTTTGGTACCAGTTTTGCATCTGGTGTATGTGTGGCAACAGTTTTCTTCTGGTACGTGGGCTATTTTTCATTTTCTTAATGTTATCTTTGGAGAGAAGTTTTTTATTTTAATGTCATCGAACACATCGATTTTTTTCTTTTATGCATTGTACTTTTCGCATTATATCCAAGAAGTCATAACTAAACCAAGGTCATCAAGATTTTTTTCTGCTGTCTTCAAGGAATTATACAGTTTTAACACTTCATTTATTAAAAGTATTATTCTTTATTATGTTTGTTCTGACATTTGAAAACTCTCAGGGGAAAAAATGGGTTCTGGACTGACTTCTCTAATTGCTTTCTACATTTTATGGATTTAGATTATTTTCATTCTACAAATCTATAAAAAGTAAATGTCTTTCCTTGAAACAGTTTCTATTTCCTGTCAGTTAATTGCAAGAGTTAAAAATAGACTGCAAGGGAACTAAAATTAGACAAGACTGTTACCTTCATGATCACAATAGAAGTTCTTCCTGGTACAGCGTGTTCTTTAGATTTAGTCATCCTTACAACCTAGGAGTTGGCTTTCGGAGGAGCCTGTAATTGTCCAGGTCCCCTTTTCAGGGCTGGGAACTCAGGTCGGGGCAGCAGGATATCAGGAGGACAGAGGCTAGCAGCTGTCAGGGGTGGAAATTGGACAAACCAGTCACAAGAGAGCATCAAACTGGGGCTTTGCGAAATTATAGATGATTATTTTCTCTTCATTCTATCCTCTACTTCCAAAAAGAGTGAAAATGTGCGAATAAATCACTTTGGGTGGCATAAATCACAGTGACATATTAACCAGCTGTGAAAAATAATAAAATTCTGTGCAGTGATAGGAATGGACCCAGAGATCATTACATTAAGTGACTAACCCAGAGTTGGATAAAAAAAAAAATTACATGTTCTCACTCATTTGTGGAGCAAGCCAGTGTCCTAATAGAGGCACCTGAACTACAGTGAGTACAGAGTGGGAAGCTGCTGCGGGGAGGGGAGATAGAAGCCACCAAAACTAGTGAAACAGGAGGAACTGGTTCTGGTTTTCTGTAGCACAGCTGGGGAACTATTGGTTACAGCAACCTACATCTAAAAACAACTGGAAGGGAAGAAAATACCCCAACACAGAGAAGTGAGTGCTTACAAAGGTCCACGCCTTCTTACCCACGTGTACCTATGTCGCATTATCATATTGTACCGTACGAAGCTGTGTAACTATTATATCTCAGTAAAAGTCAAAATAAGATGTATCAATTTTAAATACACAGAAAACACTGAAACATAAAGTTTTGTGCATGGTGAGAGATACACGTGTAGTTTTAATCTTTGGCAGGTTGAAACCCAGTTTGTCCAGCACCATTGTTACAGGGGCCATCTTTCCTCCAGTGAAGGTGTTTGGCTCCTTATAGTGGGAAAACACACAAATGAAGCCTGTAAACACTAGACTGAATGAACAAAATCGTTCACGTCTGTCCCTCTCTTGTTTGCCAGCAGCCAGGCAAGAAAAGACACTGTGCGGTCTTCCAAAGCCAGCCAGGGAGAACGGGCCTGCTGTGAGATACGCTGGGCAGCGCAGCCTGTCAGGCTCGGGCGGGACCTGCAGGACTGGCTCTGCCCGATGCGCTTCGCACCAGGGAGCACAGTGCGCGGGTCTGGACGCCTGATGCTGTGGTTCCCTGTGCATAGCTGTCCTCAAACCCCGCAGACTACATGGCTCTGCCGGCTGAAAACAGGTGCTTCTCTGTAGAGGTCAGGCTGTATTCTGCAGAACATAGCTAATGTTCTTTATCTTTTCACTCTGATAGGGTTCTTCGGTTTCCTGATACAGTTTGCTAAACTCATGGAGGATATATATCATCCTTCTTTATAGCACAAGGCCGGAACAGGTGGCGCGATTGTCCAGGGATATCCTCCATGCTGCTCAGAACCTCGCCTACTTCGCATGCCTCTTTACCCTGTGAGGACACTGGCTAATATTGACAGAAAGCTCCCTGACACAAGGCGTGGCTCAGTTTCCTAGTGAAAGATGAGGCCGCTCTATTTTCATCCCCACTTTGCATAGAATCATGCGAGGCTTGAAGGTTCGCACTCGCCCAAAAGCTCACAACAGAAGGACGGGAATTCAGATTCAAACCACTGCAGCTCCAGCACCCTTGCTTCACACGGCTTCCCCCAGTGTTCTCTCCTGAGTATCATCAAACTGAAACTCAGGGATTATTGCCAGAACCTCCAGATTACTCAGCACAGCACCCGGGAGCCCTCTGCAGGGCCTGCCCGGCCCAGCGCCTGCGCTCGCTGCAGGCCCCTCCACGGCGGCTGGGCGCTCCTCACACACTGTGGTTTCATCCTTGTACCTTTTCTGTTGTCGTTTTGGTTTTGGTTTCTGTTTGTTTTCTTTACTGAGTTTGTTGGTACATTTTAGGTATGCGTTATAATCACGTTCCTCACTAAGAATCTGTACTGGTACGTGACGTATCTCGAGTCTCATTTCCCCCCATTCCCCTGCCCTCCCTCCACCCCATCCCCCTACGCGTAAGCTCTATTTCCGGTCTCCTCTTTTTACCATCACGTTTTCGTTCCCTCTGTTTTCTCTCCCCCCTGAGTTCCCTCTCCTCCTCTGAACATTTTCCTCCTATTTCATAATACCTATCATACATTCAAGACCTCATTTATACCTAAAGCTTCTCACAGTAAAGGAACAATGTGGTATTTACACATCTGTGTCTTATTTATTTCACTTGTAACTGTAGTCTCAAAGTATACCCATTTAAGTATAAATGTCTCTAATTTATCATTCTTTATAGCTGAGTAATACTTCATTTTATTTAAAAAAAAAAAAAAAGCATATATCTTCTTTATCCAGCCTCCACTTGATGGGCATTTGGTCTATTTCCAAGATTTAGCTACTGCAAACTAAACAGCTATGCACATAGATACACATATGTCACTGTGGTATGATGCTTTTAATTCTTTTGTGTATATACTTAACAGGGAAGTGGCAGGATCAAATGAGACTTCTAATCTTAGTTTTTTGAGGAATCTCCACATTGATTTCCACAGTGGCTGGCCTACAGAACATTCTCACCCACACTGAAGAAGCTTTGCTTTCTCCCCACAACCCTGACAGCATTTGTTGTTGTTGAATTCTTGATAGCAACCATTTGTTCTGGAGTAAAATCAAATCTCGGCGTTGTTTTCATTTGCCTCTCTCGAGTGACTGACCAGTAATGTTGAACATTTCTTCATGTATTTTTTGCTGCCTTTACTTCTTCATCAGAAAAATGTCCGTTCATTTCAGATACCTACTTTTGAACTGGGTCTTTAAATTTGGAGCTGATGTTTTAAAGTCCCTGATATACCCTAGATGGTAGTCCTTTGAGAAACAACTGGTAAAATTTATTTCCCATGTTATAGATTGTCTTTTTACTCTGTTGGTGGTTCCTCTTGCTGTACAGAAGCTTTTCAATAAGATGAGATCCCAGTTGTTGATTTTTTTTGCCAGTTCTTGTGCTATTGAGGTTTTATTCATGAACCCTTTCCTTATGCTACTATCTCCAAAAGTCCTATTTAACATATCATCCAACAGGATTAGTGATTCTGTTTTAATATTAATATCTTTAATTCACTTTGATATCAGTTTAGTCGATGGTGAAAGATGTAGGTCTAGTTTTAATCTATGGCAGGCTGAAACTCAGTTTTTCTAGCATCATTTTTTAAAGAGGCTATAGTTCCTCCATTGAGGATGTTTGCCTCCTTTGTCAAAAGTGAGGTGGCTGGGCTGGGGAGTTAGCTCAGTGGTTCTGACGCCTGTCTTGCAAGCACAAGGGCCCGGGTTCGATTCTCCGGTAACCACATAACAATACTGGGTGTGGAGACTGACGCCCAGCAGCAACCAGTACCACATACCACAGTGCCGGGTGTGGTGGCTCACACCTGTCATCCCACCACTTGGGAGGCAGAAGCAGGAGGATTGCTGTAATGTGAGTCTGAGGCTGAGCTCAGGGCCAACCTAAACCACAAAGCGAGACCCTGTCTCAAAAAAAAATAATAATAAAAATAAAAAAATAAAAAAAAAGTGAGGTGGCTTTGCATGTCTGGAGTTGTTTCTGAACCTGTAAGTCTGTTCCATTGATCCTCAGGTAGGTTTCCTTGCCAGTATCACGCTATTTATATCACAGTGGCTTTGTAGTTGGGGACTGTGATACTTCCTGCCATGTCTTTTTTGCCTAGAATTGCTTTTGCTATTCCAGGTCTCTTCTGATTCCTGATGAATTTTTGGATTTTTTTTTCTAGTTTTGTAAACCATGCTTCTGGGATTTCAACGGGGGTTGCATCGAATCACTATTGCAGTGGGGGGGGGGGTATAGCCATTTTGACTATATCGATTCTTCTACCCAGGAACAAAGGATGTCTTTCTGTTTCTTGATATCCTCTTTGATCTCCTTTTATAGAGTGCTGTAGTTTTCAGAGTAGAGATCTCTCACCCCCTTTGTTAGAGTGATTCATAAATATTTCATTTTTTGAGTGTTATCATGAAAGGAATTGATGCCCCAATGTCTCTCTTACTGAGTATGTTATTTATTTATAGGAAGACTTTTAATTTTTGTTTTCTTTGAGATAGGGTCTCACTTTGTAGTTCAGGCTGGCCTTGAGCTCACTATTTAGCCTAGGCAAGCCTGAAACTCACAGCAATCCTCCTGCTTCTGCCTCCCAAGTTCTGGGATTACAGGCCTGAGCCACCATGTTTGTCATTGTGGTGTGTGGTACTGGTTGCTGGTGTGTGAGTCACCACGCCTGGTGCTGTTGTATGTGGTTACCTGGATCAAACTGAGGACCTTGTGCTTGCAAGGCAGGTGCTGGAACCACTGAACTAAGTCCCCAGCCCAGGCCTTTGATCCTTGACCTCATATCCAGCCTCCTTCCTGAATGTGGCAATTCAGTGTTACTGCGTCTTTTGGCTGCATTTTGGGGATCATCTATTTAGAGTATTATGTCATCAGTAAACAACTTCTTTCTTTCCTTGCTTTATACCTTCTCTGTCTCTCTTGTCTCATTGCTGTGGAGAATGTTTCCAGAACTATATTGAACACGAGTGGTGACAGTGGACAAGCTTATTTTGATCTTGATTTTAGTGTGAAAGATTCTAATTTTTAAACATTTGGTATAATGCTGGCTGTTGGTTTTTAAGAAATGGCTTTTACCAGGTTGAGATAAAAATTTTTTTATTCTAAATTTTTGTAGAATTTATTTTAATCATGAATAGGTATTGTATTTCATTGAACACTTTCTGCATCTATTAAGGTCATATGATTTTTGTCCTTGACTTTGTTAATATAGTGTACTACATTTATTGGTTTAAATTTGTTGTAAATCCCTGGAATGAATCCAGCTTGGTCCACGTGTGCGATCTTCTTGATGGTCGTACGTATTCTGTTTGTGAGTATCTTACTGAGGATTTTTGCATGTATGTTCACTATTAATATTGGCCTCTAGTTCTCTTTTTCAATTGAGTTTTTCTCTACTTTTCGAAACAATGTAATGGTTGCTTCCAGGAATGAATTGGGGGATATTGGTTCCCTATCAATTTCACTGAAGCATTTTCAGACTGGTGGCATTAGCTCTTTCCTAAATCTCCTGTAGATTTCAGCAGTGAAGCCATCCAGTGAAGCCAGGACTTTTCAGGGAAGCCATGGCTTTTCTTTGTCAGTAGGTTTTTAATTGCAGTTTTGTTCTCACTGATTGATATTGTGGTGTTTATAATTCTCATATCTTCTTTGGTTAATGTTGGTAGCTCATATCTGTATAGGAATCTGTCGGTTTCTTCTGTATTTTCCATTTTATTGGAATGCAGGTCCTCAAAGTAGCTGTTGATTATCCTCTGGATTTCTGCTGGATCGATTATGGTTTCACCCTTTTCATTCCTATTTCCATGGATTTGAGTGTTTTTATTCCTTTTTTTGATGGAGATGACTAAGAGTTGGTTGATTTTGTTTATTCTTTCAAAGAATTAACTCTTGGATTTGTTGATTTCTGGTATCATTCTCTTAGTTTCTATTGCATTAATTTCTGCTCTGATCCTTATAATTCTCTCCCTTTTATGAGTTTTGTCTTGTTCTTCTTTTTCTAGAAGCTTGAGGTTCAGCATTAGGTTGTTTCTTTAGTTTGCTCCATTTCCTAGTACGGGCATTCACTGTTATGAATTTCCATCATAGAAGTGCTTTCATTGTGTCCCATAGATTCCTGTATCTTGTACTGGCATTACTATTTAATTATACAAGTTATCTAATTTATTCTGTGACCCATTGGTTGTTCAGGAGACTGTTGTTCAATTTCCATATGTTTATGAGTTTCTTAGAATTTCTTTTGTTACTGATCTCAAATTTCATGGTACTGTGGTCTGACAGTATACAGGGGATAACTTCAGTTCCTTTGCATTAATTAAGCATGTTCTATGAAATAACACATGGCCAATTTTGGAGAATGACCCATGTGCAGTTGAGAAGAAAGTGTATTCTGATTTTGTGTGGTGGACCATTTTTTAGGTATCTAGTAAGTCCATTTGTTCAAAAGTTTGGTTCACTTTGAGTTTTATGTTGTTGATTTTTTTATCTAGTTGTTCTGTTTGTGAAAGTAGGGTATTGAGGACCTCTAATACTACTGTATTAATACTTATATAGCTTTTAATTCTAAAACATAAAAGCTATTTTCTTCTGCACATATGATTCTTCTTCATGATACTCCAAAGCCTCATTGGTTCCAGGAAACAGGGACCGATTCACCTCTCAGCTCTTCCTCTTGCCAAACACACTTCTGTATCCCGCTGCCCTGGAGGTGGGCCATCGTCCGCATGGGCCTGGACTGTATTTAGAACATCACATCGTAGCTGTAATATAGTCTCTTCCGGGCCGGGAATTTAGCTCAGTGGTTCCGGCACCTGTCTTGCAGGCACAAGGACCCGGATTCAATCCCCGTTGACCACATGCTATGCTGGGCGTGGATTCACCCCAGCAGCAACCAGTACCACATACCACAGTGCCGGGCATGGTGGCTCACGCCTGTGGTCCCAGCACTCGGGAGGCAGAGGCAGGAGGATTGCTGTGATGTGAGTTTGAGGCTGAGTTCAGGGCCAGCCTGAACTACAAAGCAAGACCCTGTCTCAAAAAAAAAATCATCTCTTCCACTAGATTTTAATATGCTGCTGAAGGTAGGGTAGATCTCACTGGTTTAAATCCCACATAGATCCTGGATCTTGAGCAAAGAACAAGCCTGGGCGGTGGGAAAGTAGTTTTTGCTAGCCCTGCCTTGAATTCTTCTTCATCAGCAGACACTTACGCAGGTCTGTTTGGAATTCAGCTACTGAAACTCAGAAAACTCAGAAGAAAGAAGAAAGCTTACCACCCTCTTTCACAAACCTAGACAGAAGCTACCCTTCCTGGGAGATGACCAAGCCCTCATGCATGTTCAGCTCCTGAACACTTCTTGTAGGGAGGACAGATCGTACAAAGGGGCCTGGGGCACATTCCTGCTGAGTTTCCTGTCTTATCATGGGACGGCGGCTGGGAAGCACCCCTGGCTGCCCCCGGAGCCAAGTCTGTGCGCGCTCACTCTGGTTCCCGTCACAACAGAGGTGTTTGAAAACTGCCTGTGTTTCATCTCACTTCAGTGACCCCACACAGAGCCACCAAGACAGGAATCTGGTAAGAACAAGCTCATGCTATATGATAAGGCACTACTTCTCCTTCTGTGTCTTCCTAGAATACGTGTGATCCGATGCCCCACCCCCAACACTGCTCATTTGTAATTTTGTCTTAGCCAGTCAGTTCTTTCTGTGTGTGTGTGTTCTCGTGAGTGGAAGCTGCCTGTAATGGATAGAATAAAGGACAGTAAAGCAATCTTTAAAAGTAAAAGCATGCTGCTTTAAATTCCTCAAAGATGCTGAGGCTAAATCATGCTATTGACATTCACTCAGCTGAGTTTAATTTGAATTTATTCATTCAATAAGCAAGAGATCACAGTTATATTCCTGTAACAGATACAGGAAGATCGGTTGCCAAGAAACCTGGTCATCTAACTGTGTTGTCATGAATACTTCTTGATTGATGTTGAATAATGGGAAGCCTTAAAACTGAAGTGTTTACCCTTCTTCCTTTTCACCAATCAGGAAGAAAACAGTTGACCCTCTAGAAATGGAAAAAAGTCATACAACAAAAAAATAAAGTAATATGACTAGAAAGTGCAGTAAAGAGCATACTGTCTTGGCTGTCCTCAGGACCTCGAGTCCGACTCTGTATCCAGATCCCCAGGTCTCGAGACAAAGGCGTTAGAGGAGGAAGACCAGTCTGTTTGTTCAGTACTTTACATGCTTTGTTACAGTGAAATCCAAAAAGTGAAATGTAGTCACGACTGAACATTAATGAAAGAATTTAAGGACCTTGTTTTCAAATGAAATGATTTTTAAATTAATTGCTCTATCAGATTACTTATTTTTTTGTCTCTTATTTGTAGATAATAAAATTGTTACATTATTTTCTAACAGATAAAAAACCATTTCAAGGCCATGAATATAAAAATTTGTTTCATTTCTATGTATGAGCACACACATGCACACACACCATTTCAAGTTAAGATACTTCTACCATTCTCCAAAGTCGTCAATTTTGAATTCTTTTTCTAAATAGAATGTACTCAGATTAGTTTTTTTCTGGTTGTGTCCTCAACAAAGTGGGAATACAACAAGAAGGTTGTGAATTCATGATCAAATATACGAAAAGCAATTATACCAGTCTGGTGTGCTGTAGGTATTACACAAGAATTAGCTATTGCTTATCCTGAGGCTGTGATGTTTTCAGAGGGCAGATGCTTCCTTCAGTTTTGGGCTCGTTAAGATGACATGATACCAAGTGTTGTAGGAACTAAACCAATCTTGCCAGTATCAAACAGGAGCCCAGAAAGTATAAAAAAGAAAATGCTCCCTCTGTCTCTATGTATATACATAATATTAGAGATATACAGGTGTAGATAAATAATGAGGTTAGATTTCTTTATGTTGAGTTTTGATCTGTACGGGAAGTAGTCTTAATTATTTTTGGAAGTGGAAAATCTATTTGAGTTGCTTTAAAAATGAAGACATGTATTTTTAAAATGCTATTTGAAAGCCACAAATGGCATGGATTTAGTGGGGCTAAAGGAGGTTGTTATGGTTTGTGTTTAGATGTCCTCTCAAAGCCTCATGCTTTTTCAGAGGAGACTGAATCTGGTGTGTGGTGTGCTGGAATTACGGGCAGGTGACCACTAAACTAGTACGTGTGAGTGATTGGTTTGGTCCCACCCTAATCCCAATAGTGTGAATAAGATGGAGGGGCAGAAAAACGCTGTTAAAGTCCCTTGTTGCTTTTATAGTCTTCCACCACCACAAATCATTCTCCATCTGCCACTCTGTCTCGGAGTAAGTTGATAATGGACTGAAACCTTTACAAGCTATAACCTAAATCAGTATTTTCTCCTTTAACTTTGGGTGTAGGGTCTTCTGTCTCAGCAAGGAGAGAAAGTAACTGACACAGAACTTGGTGCCACATCTAAGATCATTGGGGTGACGTCACCTGGACAGCCGTGTAGCTCGAGAACGTTTGGAGCTGGCTTGTGAGAGAGGAAGTGTTAGGAGAAGTTCAGAGATGTCAGCTGAAGAAGCAGAGATGGGACACCGCAGACTGCTCTGTATGGAAGATTCTGGTCAGAGCTCAGAAGACCAGAAAGCTGGGTAAGACCAGGCTCAGGAGGTTTCTGCTGGGAAGAAGGAGTACACTGGCTGCTAGACTCCAGACAGTGTGCTGTGGCTTCGTGGAAAGTTCGGATGCATTTTTCTCATGTCCAGAGACTCTGCCTGAGGCAGAGATTAGGAACAGCAGACTAATCTCACAGAAGAAATTTGTAGGCAGTCCAGTGTTGAAGCGGTGGCATGGCTGCTGTTGAGGGTTGTTCATCAGATTTATGTAGAGAATCAAGACCATCCCAGCAGGATGATTTAAAATGCTTTGAGATTCCCAGGAAACAAAGCTCCAGTAAAGAGCAGAGGAGATCTTAATGGCTGAGGAAGAACAGGAGGATAGAAAAGGTGGCCTGGGGTCATCATCAAAAGCGCAGGACTCCAGCCCTAGCATCCTGGAAAATGACAGAAGTAAAGAAAGCCTGCAGCGCCATGTTCAGAATGATGGCGACTGCACCCTGTTCCAGTCCGGGGGCAGCCTACAGGACTTGTTCTTCGGAACTGGGCTGAGAGTGCTCAGCGACCCAAGAAATCGACCCATACAGCCAAGAGAGTGGGAAGACTGACTACCACTGCTCCAACTGGCAGCAGACCTTGGCATCATCTATCTGGTCCTGGTTCTGGGTCCATGCAGAATGGAAAGCTGGGCTGGGGGTCAGGAAGGCTTCCTCTTAGATTTCAGAAGGCCTAAAAGGTGACGAGTGTCAGTGTGTGACGCTGTGAGTGCGAAGCCGGAGGTGCAGTGGAGACTCGGAAGTTCAGAGAACACGGGAGCGTGGGGCATTTGAATAAAACAGCAAGGAAGGAGCAGAGCCAGCCCAAGAGAGAAGCCACAGGAGCTACAGCTACCAGGAGTCGCCTAGGGGTGGAGCCACTGAAGCTTTTTGCAGCGTGCAACTTGCCACAGGTCGCAGGGGATGCTGGAAGAGGAACTGTGGTATTTCATGTCTGCCTTGCTGGATTTTGGGACTTGTATCTCCCACAGTACAAACCAAGAACAAAGCAGAGGGGTTGGAAAGGGCTACTGGGTAGGAATGTACATAGATGGTGTCATGAGAGGAGGGTAGAAAACTACTTAAAAGGGGAGAAAAGAAGTAAGAAATGACAACCCAAAATAGCGGAGGAAGAGCAGACTATGGACAAAAGGTGGAAGGAATGGTGAGAAGGGAGAGAGAAAGACAGAGGTGCACACAGAGAGCAACCCTGCCTCACAGGGAAGAGACGGCAGGCGTGAGAGGTGGTGTAGGTCACAGCACACGAGCGCGCCACTGCGCATGGTGACGTGCTTGGTGTGCAGCATCTTTCCTCCAGCCAGACTCTCAAATTCCTCCACAAGCAAAGCAGTGCTCCGTCTGACACGACTTCATTCTAACTACTTTGGAGCCTACTTATTTAGGGCAGTGGTAGAAGTCTATGCCGGGTGTTTTTCCTTTAAGAGAAAAGATGTCAATGTGTGAGCTGGTTTTGCTAAACTAAAGCCTCTGTGTACAGGTTTCATTGCAGTGTTGGCATGTCGTGGTAAATAAGTGGATTTGGGGTTGCAGTCCGGCCCTTGATCTCTGAAAGGTTCGCCATCATGACTTAAAGTGTGGGACATGTACCTTCGGCTTGGCACCATGGTCCTGTACCAGTGCAGCCAAAAGTCACTGAGACAAAAAAAAAAAAACAAAAAAAACAAACAAGAAATAAGGAGAGATCTAGCTTTTAACTTCTTCGAGCTGTCTAGATTTAGTTGAGCTTTGCCATTATACTTTAAAGATCTTGGAAAAGCTTGCTCCTTGACCCAGTATACTCAGTAAGAAAACTTCAAAGACTTCTAGCTCCACAAAGCAAAAATGAGGACAAGAAATATCATCAAAATGCTTGTTACCTCCACTCGTCTTTCTTCTGTGTTTGTTCTTGGGTTGAGTAATCTGCAAGCATGAACAAATTACAAAACTCACTACAGAAAGTTTCGACTGTTAGAATTAAAATGCATGAATTCCACCTAATTTGAGCCAAATAATCATAGTGATTAACTTGACAGGAACACTTTATGGGAAAAGGTTCTCTTTTTGAGAAAGAGGATAAAGTTTAAATCAGGATAAAATCATATATTAGTCAGTTTTCTGTTACTATAACAAAATACCTAAGAATGGATATTTTACAAAGAAAAGCAGCTTCTTCAGCTCCCAGCCTTGCAAAGTCCAGAGAGTGAAGGTCCCCAATACTTCACCTGGCTTCACCTCATGGGAGGGAATCACGTGGCAGGAAGGAGGCAGGAACACCATGAAGACCAGAACTCAAGGGGGCTTCGGAGGGGGAGGTCCCCACCGACCTCCCGCAGACTCTACCTCACTGGGCACAGACTCTCACCACAAGGACCCCTGGGGTTCAGCTACACTGGAGCAGATAAGAAAGCAGGAAGCTCTGGGACCTCATTAGCAAGAATGTACACACTTTCTAGAGTGATAGCCAGGAGCTTTTAGAAATGACTTTGTCTTTTAACTCAACATTTCAAGTTTAGGGAAGAGAAATGCCAACCAGTCTGGCTGAAGTCAGTGACTGCCTGCACATCCGTCAGCGTTGTTCATGTCAAGGGAGTTTGACCCTTGCTGAGATCTCCCCGGGCCCGAGTCCCTCCCGGGGAGTCCTACGCAGCCTCTGGGCTCACCTCACAGCGCAGACCTGGGCACTGCACTCCCCCTTCGTACCTCTTCTCCTAGCCTAGAACTTTCCGTTTCTCTTCCTCACCCTTAAAGAGTCACTCTAAAGGTCACTCTGCAGGGGGCTCGTTGAACCCCCAAACTAATCCATGCTGCCCCTTTCTTCTCCTCCGTAGCACCCTGTCCTGTCCTTCGCAGGACTTGTCACGACCTGTTTCTTTGGAAGATTCATCCATCTGCCTCCTTTAGCTATTGTCTCTAAGAAGGCAGAGATTCTTATTCTTTCCTCTGTTTTAAAACTCGACTGTGCCTGGCACAGAGCAGATTTCCGTGAACTCTTGTGAAATCATGAAAGATGAGTCATGGTGATGAGGGCACCCGCGTGCATCGGGGACCCTCACTTTAGTGTTCTTGCTTTTAAAAGATGCTGACAGGAGATTGGAGAGAAGAGTATGCATATGCACTTAATGGAAGATTGTTTTTTCCTAACCTGAGCTATGGGATATTGGAGTTAGAAAATTACATTGATACTCAATTGTGTTGAAATTCTTCAGACCCAAATCAGAATATATTCACTGTAATGGATCGATACGTTCAGTAACCTTGCTTGGTGGGAGACCAAACTGTTTCATTCTTTCTCTCCAACTGTTTTCAAACGCTAGACAATTCCTGGAGGTTATCGACAAAGGGCTTCCTGGATCTCAGCTGCGCCCCTCTCCCCAGGAATAAGAGGGAGCACGTAGGTTGTTTATTAGCAGAACAGGGGCTGTGGGACAAACTATAGTCACCCAAAACATTTCACATCCGTAAGAATGAGCCCAGAGATCTTCCTCCAAAACCCACGCTGACACAGATCATGGGAGGAGAGAATGCTGCCTGTGATCGCAGCAAACGGAGCAGTAGAAGCTACTATTACATCACTTCTCTGGCTCAGGCAGACAGTCCCTGCACAATACTTCAGGCCAGATCGTGACTGTTCTATCTCCTCCTGGAGCCGAATCGGACACCTGCTAAGCCTCTCTCCACATTGCTCAGATTCCCAGTGTGGCTTACAAGTTTAGCTCTCCACTGGTCTTTCACTAACGCAGTCTCATGGTGCTCTTGAGCCCAAACAAGAGAGTTACCATTCCTGGGGTTTGGCTTCCACGGGATTCTATACGTCCTGGAAACACATACTTAGGAAAGATGCAAGGATCCATCTGTCACTGGGGAGCCAGCTTTTGCTACTGGATCTCGACTGCTGCATAATCCCAAATAATCCATTCTCGTGATTGAGACCGTGTAGGTTCCAGAAAGTCTCCTCCAAAGCTCCTCCTCGTTATGCTCAGACCCACCATGACTCCATCTGAAGGTTAAATGTCATGTTTCTCTTGTAGTCCACACTTGTAAAACTACCTTTTGCAACTTTGTCACATTAATATTTTCCATCATTATCCTTAAATTTGTATGTATTTAGATTTCATGGCTTGACTTTTCCTTATCTTGAGAATTAGGAAACAAGTAAACACAGGAATGATGAATAATTTTATCCATGAAAGTTATTACTGAGATTTAACAAATTTAACAAACCAATTTAACAAACCAATTCAACAAACCAATTGTTAGACAATGGAATATTATTCAGTGCTAATAAAATGAGCTTACTAGAAAATTCATTTAAAATGTTGAAACTTAATTTGCACTTTGACTTTTTTTTTTTTTTTTAGGTTTTTGGAGACAGGGTCTCGCTTTGTGGTTCAGGCTGGCCCTGAGCTCAGCCTCCAACTCCCATCACAGCAATCCTCCTGCCTCTGCCTCCCGAGTGCTGGGATAACAGGCGTGAGCCGCCACGCCCGGCACTGTGGTATGTGGTACTGGTTGCTGCCGGGGTGAGTCTCCACACCCAGTATGGTATGTGGTTACCGGGGAATCGCACCTGGGCCCTTGCGCTTGGAAGACAGGCGCCGGAACCACTGAGCTAACTCCCCGGCCCTGCACTTTGACTTTTGATTCAAAAGATTCAACTGGTAATTAAAATGTTTCATTAAAAATATTTAAAATATTTTCATTATTTTACTCAATCTAATCCACACTTTGGAAATAATTGCAATTTTTATTCCCTTTAAATACAATTTCATTTTATTGCTCAATCTTTTAAGTCATAAGTGTAAACAGAATACAAAATTATGTTTTTACCTTTAGTATTGCAATTTAGTGATTCATTTGAACGCAGGCAAGAAATTCTATTTCTGGAAAAATGAGAAATACTTTGTAAATTATGTACACCTTTGTTTATATTACTTACCTTACACTGCCAGTTCGTCAAGTGACCGTTAATATACACTCAATGACAACTACATGCGGGTGTCCTGAACTCTTGGAAATGCAGGTCACACTGAACTCATGGTGGGCTGGCTGCAGCTCAGTGCTGAGCGTTTGCCTGGCAAGCCCACAGTCCTGGGTTCAATCCCCAGCACCACAAAAATGAATAACAAAAGTTATGCTCTCCCATGGATGGTTTTATTTTTTATCTGAGGGGATAGTGTGTCTATAAAGATAGAAGAGAAGAACATGTATTATATATTATGGATCAATCAGTCTGTTGGCTTGATTTGTGACTTTTAAAATATCTACACATAGCTAGAAATCAACCTTTAGTCAAACTCCATTTGACGTGAACTTGAGATGCCTCTTCATAACACTCTTTTTCCCCTAGGCTCCCTGTGCCCCATTCTGACTCATTCTTACTCCTAACTGGATATAAACCTTGGTAGCAGATACAGAGAAAGCATCGGTTTAAGTCAAAGTGCATTAAATTGAAAGTCAGCATTTGGAGAGGTTGGTCTACTGGCACATGCCATGCTTGATGGGCACAAGGAACATCGCTGCTAAAAGTATACACTGACCTAGAAAGTATCTTGTACATACTTGTGTGTTCTTTAGAATATGATCACTCATACACTCTCTGGTTCCATGGAAGGTAAGGGACATTTCCTCCCTGGCCCCACAACCTCCATGGCCAACTGCAACTCCAAGCCTTTTCTCCAGTGACTAAAGCAACTCTTTTATCGTGGCAGGATACAAGACATGAACTACCAATTTCTTCCTTTAGGGTTCCACTCACCTCACCACACTCGCAGCCCTTGAGTTTTCTAAACTACTTTTGATTTCATTTCACACCTTACAAAAATATCTGTTTCTACTACAGCTCCAGTAGCAGTCTATTTTCTAACTAGTGAATTTCATTTTTAGAATACTTTAGATTCACAGAAAATTAAGCAGAAAGCATAGTTTTCTATATTCACTTCCCCAACACTTTAAGCCACCCTAACTAAAAACATGCACCAGAGTAAAACATTCCTTACAGTAAACAAACCTACACTGACAAGTTATCAGCAAAGTTCATAACTTACATTAGGGTTTGCTGAGTGATATATATACTCCATGGGTTTTGACAAAAGTATCAGAGTATGTTCACCTCTGTAGACTCACACGGAATAGTTTCACTGCCTGTGTTAGCTTTCTTAGAGTCAGGACAAAATACTCCACACCTGCACCTTAAAGGAGGAGAGGTTCATATTTTGGCTCATGTACGCAGTAGGTTCAGTCTTCAGTCCACTGTTAGCCGGTTCCGGTGCAGAAGCAGCATGGCAGAAGGACCTGGTGCAGGAAAGCAGTTCGTATTATGATGGCCAGGGGAGGGCCCAGTGCAGAGGGGAGAGAGAATCTGTGAATAAGAACACTCCCTTTTAGGACAGGCCTCTGTTTACCTGTCTCTTCTGCTCAATGCACCCAGCTCCTAATTGCACATTGAGCAATGAACTCGTCCGTAGATTAGTCCATTGGTGACTACAGCACCCCCGTGGCCCTCCCTTTTGAATGCCCCACTTTTATTTTCTTTAGGATTGTTTATCTATTTATTTATTTATTTTGGAGACAGAGTCTCGCTTTATAGCTCTTTATAGTTCAGGCTGTCCCTCAACTCACTATGTACCCCAGGCTGGCCTCGAACTCGCAGCAAGCCCCCTGCCTCTGCCTCCCAAGTGCTTGGATCACGTGACTCAGCCACCACGTCTGGCTTAAAAGCCCCATTTCTGAACACATGAATCCTTTGGAAGACATTTTAGATCTGAACCACAACAAGGTCCTAAAATTCTCTGAACTCTATTTATTCCTTTCCCTCCTCTGTCATGTGGCTAATTACTGATCTTTAAAAACACAGAAATGTTTACCTTTTCCAGAATTTTACATATTTGGAATTATACAACAATCATATAGTCTTTCCATATGAGCTTCTTTTATTTAGTTATATGACTTTTACATTTCTCCAAGATCATTTTGTGGTTCAGTAGCTCAGATCTTTTTGTTAGCCCTTACCAGTATTCCATTGCCTAATGTAACCTATTCAATTATTCAAAGATATGTTGCTTCCAAATTTGGGCAGCTCATTTGGGAAAAAATTTCCACTGAGTGTGATTGCTAGATGCAGGTAGGTAGGGGTCTATTTCATGTTACAAGGAGCTGCCGAACTGTCTTCCAAAAAGACTGTGCCACCCAGGATCCCCACCAGTGACAAGCGTTCCTGGCACCCTCGTCCTCATTGGCGTTTGGCACTGTCAGTATTTCTAATGTTGGGTATTTGCCATTTTAATAGGTACTCGATGGCATTTTGTGGTTTTCATTGGCAATTCCCAAATGACAAATTGTTGGGATCAATCCTATTTGGGAAAAACAATTGCACAATTGGCGCTGTGACTGGGCCAAGCCTTCCAGCCTGCACCCAGGTATGGGATATCTGGACTTGAGGACTTGGCTCTTCATCTTCACCTCGGCTAATGACAAAGACCACAGTGGTCCCAGGGGCTGTGATGCTCCGGGCAGAATTCCTTCTGGATCTTTATCTACATAATTCCCCAAGGATTATTGCCCACATCTGTCTTGCCCTCCAAGTCTTTTGTGATGCAGACCCCAGTCCGCAGCCTCCTAGGAATAAAGCACTTTACTTTTATATAATTCTTCTGTGGATAAGATCAAAGCTCTCTTTCTGGGATGCTATCAGTTAATAGTGCTTGTATGAACTGCACCCCTGGGACAGGCAGTATTCCTTCACAACACAGGCTCCGTTCACAGCCTACAATTTTAGGGTGTCCTTAGAACGATCTGATGTTCACATTAGGTCTGACACATTTTGTCTAGGGATTTTGCATATTATAAGAATACTGGTTTTGAGATAAAATCTTGGAGCCTGCCCTCTAAGCACACCAATGTCGGGCTCAGTTTTCATTCAATGTCTTGTACAAACACGTGAGGATCTGGACTGGGAGCCATGGCCCCAGATCAGCACTGGCTGCAGCATTAGTTGCATCCTGGCCTGCTGAGGGCTGTGGTCTGCACGATGATGAGATTGTTAGTATGTCTACTGCCCATCCATTCAAAAACAGATTAAAAGTTTTAGGAAAACTATTAAAATGACCACTGGAAATGGTCTTGAGCTGCCCACCTCTCTTCAAACGAAGTAAAATACACCGACGACCTGCGTTAATTTCCTAGAACTATCACGGACAGATTATGCCAAACTGGATGGCTTCCAAAACGAATAAATTTTCTCACCATTGTGGAGGTCAGAGGTCTCCAGTCAAGGTGAAGGCCAGGCTGCCGCCAGGGCTCCGGGGAGAAGCTTCTGTGGCTCTTGAGCTCCAGGTGGACGTGTCACAGACCTTTGTCTTTCTCCTCTCAGGGTATCTGCAGCTGGCTTCGGGGTCTGGCTGCCGAACTCACTTGGCCCTCATCCCAAGATCTTAAACACCCCAATCGCAAGTTCCGGGGACTGGCAGGGAAGCTTGCAGGCTCCTCCGCAGTCTGCTACCCGGGCCCTTAGTTGCTATCTGTCATGGGTACAGCTGTGCTTTCTCCTCACTAGACTTCTGCGTGGTGAAATCCCTGGGCCCCACAGTGTGACCTTTTTCCGGAAATAGATTTGTTACAGATGTAATTAGTGAAATTGAAATGAGGTCATCTGGCTACCTTTAACATGATTGGTATCTTTATAAAAAGGGGACAATTGGACAGACAGGTAAGAGCACAGTGAGAACTGGACGGAGATGGAGGAAGCCCCGGGCTAGGACTAGGCAAGAACCGGGAAACTAAAGTCCCCTCTCAGGGCTCTCTCCCCTCCTGGACCTCCAGCCGCCAAACCGTGAGACAATACATTTCATTTGCTCAACCCCTGAGCTCCTGTACGGAACTTTTTAGGGCAATTCTAGCAAAACAATACAGTACAACTGTGTGAATACAATTTCAAACGGTGACGATTAAAGAACGGCTTGCATTCTGCAATAATGTATTTTACCCAGAAAAGGTCCACTGAACGTACGGCTTTAAAATTTTCTACTTTATAAATAACTGTGACAATCCGTATGTAACTCTGCCCACGCGGCATTTCTCCCTTTGTGCCTTTCCTTTGAGTACTTTGTAAGAAATGGGATCCTTATCAAAAGATCTAGAACAATAAACAGGAAATATGTCGTTAAATTGCTTTCCTAAGATTGTGACAACTTGGCTTCCACCTGCTGACAGCCCTACCCACGCCCTCCCGCGGCGCGCTGCGCCCCCAAGCTCTGTCACAAGTTCTGAAGACACAGTCGGACCTGAGGGACACAGAGGTAACGAAGAGCATTTGTGTTTGGTCCTAGCCGTTTCTTTTTCTCTTGCTTCTAGTAACCAGAGAAAATTAGTGTAGTCTACCCTGGGCTGGGTGTTTCTGTAAAATTCAGGAGCACGGGAGGTAAGGTTGGTGATATTCTTGTAACGCATGAAGTTGATCGTTTCATTAGTTCCAACTTTCATGAATCAACCTTTTCTTTACATTTCACGACGACTGTTGTAGCGAGAACAGCTCCACCCGGGCGGTAACATCCCGGTTTCGTTTTGCTTGGGGCTGCGCGTGCTTCTGAAGCTGTACCTTCCCCATTGTCTGGGACCCGGGATGGGCCGCGGCATTTCCAAAGCGCTCCCGCCCCTGCCCTGGCCCTTGACGGCGCCAGTCTTTTTGCTGAAGACTGAACGTAGACCAGCTTCCAAAGCGCTGCCAGGCCGAGACGCGGAACATCTTTCCTCGAAGCACAGAAGCGCGGCGCGGGCTGCCCGGCGGCTGTGCCCGCGGCCAGCGCCCTCCCGGCCCAGCGCTCTGCCGCCCCCGCGCGGGCCGCCAGCCGGAGCGGTGGGTGGGCCGTGCCCCGCCCGGCCCCGCGCCCCGACCGCCCGGCCAGGTGCCGGCTGTGCCCCGCCGCCCTTCCGCTCGCCGCCCGCGCCCCCGAGGCGCCGCATGGAGCTGCGGCGTGCGCGCCCCGCGCCGGCCGGCCGGGCGGGAGGAGGAGGGCGGCCTCCCCGCCCGCGCCCCGGCCCCGGATATATAGCGTCGCGGGCACCGGGCCAGCGCGTCCTCGGGCCGAGCCCTCGCCGCCCGGAGCCGGGACCAGGAGCACGCAGGAGCAGGTACCGGGCGGCCTAGCCGGTGGGCGGCCCTGGGAGGCGCGGGAGGGCGGCCGCCAGCCCCGGCTGTTCCCGGAGAGCGACCCCGGCCACGTGAGCCTGGCGAGGGCCGCTCCCGCGTCCGCCACCGTCGGGGCGACGGCCACCAGGGCGGGGTCTGCCGGAGTTGGGCGTTCTCGCCACCTTCCTGCCACCCGGGCCCAGGAGAGCCGGCAGCGGGCAGTTACAGCAGCTCGCGCCCAGCCTGCTGTGGAGACCGCAGAACGCGTTCCAGCTGCCGGCCCCTTCCCGGGTCACCTTCCCTGTCGCCCGTTTAGGAACAGTTGCTCCCCCAGATGAGCTGACCCTGCATGGGGGAGACAGGCGGACCCTGCAGGGGCCTCGCTGTGCAGGAGCAGGACGCAGAGTGTCCGGAGGGCAGAGGGACCTTCTCTGCTCCGGAGAGGCCGCATCCGCGGGAGCTGGGCGCGCAGTGCGCATGGGAATCCCAGAGTTCGCCTGTGGTTTCAGTGGCCCATCTCACTACATCGTCACCA
This sequence comes from Petromus typicus, assembly GCA_004026965.1. Taxonomy (NCBI): domain Eukaryota; kingdom Metazoa; phylum Chordata; class Mammalia; order Rodentia; family Petromuridae; genus Petromus; species Petromus typicus. The sequence goes on from PVIR01004723.1 coordinate 44,316, forward strand.
TTTATGTGAGCTGGAGATTTGTAAAATGTAGGGCAGCCATCCACCTAAACTGCAAGGCCGGGCACTGAAGCCGCGTCACCCGGAGGGGTGGGTATTGGAGGTGGGGATTTAAGAGAGCCGAAGGATTCACCTGTCGTGTTTCCAGGAATCCAGGTGTTTGCAGGCTGTTTGCCTGTTTCCAAAGGCATCTTCCGCAGCTCTTTCCTTAGTAGATTCCCACCTTATTCTGGTTTATAGCGCTGGTTTGCGCTTATCCCTGAGGTTAACGTAAATAACCACACACTCAGTCTTACTGACTGTGGCCCAGCACGGGGGAAGAGAAGGCTGCGTTCAAGGCCCGAAAGTCGGTGCGCGCCCAGGGCATCACTCGGGGTCTAAGAACACGGCCGTCCTGAGGGCCTCACCGCTGACCTGTCTCGCGAGCTTCTTGCTTGGGAACGTGTCTCTGCGCATCGGGTTGGCCCCGAGGACTTCTGTATCCTGCATTAGTGCCCCGCGTGCTCCTGGAAGGACGTCATCCTCATGACCATTTCTTACTCTAGAAGTAGCATTCTTAATGTTTTATTCAGTTAAAACAACAACAACAACAGCAACTCCAGTATCTGGTAAAGTCTACTGAACATGAGAAACGAAGCACACGCACCAGCACCGAATTGCACTCACACTGTCGGAAGTCCTGCGCCTCTGGGTCAGTGTCCAGCCCTGACCTTCCAGACTCTGGGAGATCCCAGGCGGGGCCAGCCTTCCAAGGTTGCAAGTCTGTACAAGTGACCTGGGCCCTGCACTTAAAAGGGCCTTGGGGAGTGTTCTCTTGTCACTATCTGTTGTCCTGACACTTTTTCAAACAAAGGACTACGCGTTTTCATTTTGCGCTAGGTATTACCTACCATTCTGTCCAGCAGTTCTCTGTAGAATGTATGGAGGGACAGCACTGCCTCGTAATACTCCCACCCTTAAGGCCGGTTCCCTGCCCCGGCCCTGGGCCTGCGCTGGTGAGTCTGGTGCTCTGCCCTTGTCCGTTTTATCTCAGTTTCCACACTGACAAATAAATACAACAGACAGTATGTTCTCTCCTGCTTATCGTGAAGGTGGTTGAATTTTCTCCAGGTAAAGAGATAGTAATTTTGAAAAATGTCTACTGACCCTAAATAAGCCTGTACCTACAAAGATCCTATTGTGGCAGGCTTAACCTTTGTACTCTATTTCAGAAGCAGCTTGAGGAAGAGTAGTTATGTGCCTCAGTGGGGCTGCAGAACTTCCTCGCCCTCATCTCTTGGCAGACAGAAAGTAAGGAGAATCCAAGTAGTAGCATTCGGTGTTTTACATATTTCATAGACACGTGGACAGGATCAGAATGGGCAACTGAAAGTAGAGTCACTACTTGGATAACAAAGACACTGCCGCCATTAATATTTGGGTCTAACTCATCCACAGCTGACCCTGGAGAATGGGTCAGTGACTGAAAGTTTCTTCAGTTTTCTTCGCTTCACTTCATTTCAGAAACCCCTGTTTAAAATTTGATGAAGTCGCCCTTTTGCATACGCCAGGAGTTTCCTGACCCGTGAGAACACTTCGTCCCTTTGCTGCTTGTCTTTACCTCCCTTATGTGGCACCCTGAGCCCTGACTCGTGTGACTCCCATGCTCTGATGTCAACCGTCTGTACCCGTCTCTTCCATCCAGCATGGTGGCGACACTCTCAGAACCCTTGAGAAGGAAAATGGAGTGAGCAGAAAGGGATCAGACCCCAAATCAAGGTCTGTTAAGAGCACGCTGAGCGGGTGGGGGGCGAGGCGTGTGGAGCACCATGCCGGTGCTCTAGGCTGCGAAAGGCAGCCATCGCAAGTGAGTCATTGCAAGGCACTCAAGTAAGTGCTGTTGGCTCCCAGAAAGAGAATAATATGCGACAGTGGTAAGGGACCCCGAGCGGAAAGGTGAGCGATACCCCTGCAAGTTCTAGTCTGGAGAGGTGCACAGTTAAGACTTTTGAATGATGCATGTGCAAAAAGAGGACAGTTGTCAGGGAGCTAAAGTTGCTTGTGAAAAGAAGGCGGGAGGCGAAACTGTAAAAGGGATTCTCACGGGCTGGCCTCGTCCATACTGTCCGACCGGACACTGCGCGGCTTTCACAATGTGGTGTGAAGAAAGATGTGTTCCTACCTATGCTGGAATTTACGGACGTTTAGAGAATAAACGTAATCCCAGGTGGCAGGCAGCAGAGTGGAGAGGAAGGGTTGTGACGCAGGCCAGGGCCGCCCGTCCCGCTGGGTGCGCGGGGGAGGGAGCTGTGACGGAGATACCTGCTGGGTTCGGTGGGGCAGGAGAGAGCGGTCTGGGTAGAGGAGTGAGGCGTGGGAAGGCAGAGGGCAGAAGGAGCGCGAAGGTGGAGGACACACAGCGCCACAGGCCCCCGGAGCGTGAGAGTTTGCCAGGCGCGAGCGTGGGGGGCACACGGCCGTCACGCGGTTTCGCTCTTCATGAGGGTTTTCTGTTTTTGTGGGAAGACTTGAGCCAGAGTGTCCTAATTTATATTTTAAGGACCTGTGCATGAGGTCAGTATGGAGAACATCCTGGAGAAGTAAAGGCGGATGCAGACGGGGGTGCAGATGGGGTGGGGGGTACTGATGAGGGAGAGCCAAAGAAGAGCAGGGACTCGAGCCCTAGTCATTTGAAAGCAGGTCTGAGCCAGCTGGTGACGCCAGGGTGTGTGAGAGGCATGGCAAGCTGAAGACTGTGAGGACAGAGTCCTTCCAGAGCACCGCTGCATGTTTACATCCAAACAGCAGACTCACGTGCATGTGATTTGGAGCGGCCAGAAGAACAAAAACAGCCCCAACCCCGCGATCCTGGTTAGGACATCTGCAAGGAGACAGAGCAGGGAGGGCAGACCGCCTGCTGTTCACAGTGTGTGAAGACTGGTGGGCTCGCTGTGCTCCTCAGCTCCCCACAGCCACACACCGCCGCAGAGGTCTGGGGCCTGGCTGGTCCGCTGCCTCGGAGCCTGGAAGGAGGCAGAGCCTCCTGGAAGCAGCAGAGCCACCCGCTGTGCGGACACTGGGCAGCAGAGAGAAAGGGAAGGGGCGGCACATACAGCCTTCAGGGGGCCGCCCCCAGGTGTAAGGAGGTCGCAGGCTCTGTTTCCGTCACCTCCCGGTAGCCTGTCACATTATGAACTGGCCACCTAATGAGGTGGCCGCCGTCCCTGTCCATGCGCTTCTCCCAGTCCTGCCTCTTAACACGGTCTTGGGCACAGGCGAGAGGCACCCGAGCCACGGCAGATGAAAGTCACCCGAGCCATGGCAGATGAAAGTCACCCGAGCCACAGCAGATGAAAGTGTGGGAAGCTCTCAAAATGGCTAAAGTAGCACAGAAAAATCTGACCCTCATCCCAGGTGCCGCCCTCGAGCATGACCTCTGCCCTGCTTAAATCTTTCCCTTATTTCTGGTCTATATCAGTTTCCCAGAATGTGGCTGGTGGGTCATTAGTTTCTTGGGCAATCGATAATAATTAATGAATAAAACCTTTTTTGATTATCTAACTTTGAAAAACACTTGATTAACCTAGTTAAGCAGTTTTATTGCAAGAATCCTCAGAGCCTTTAATATACATTAAGAATCATCAAAAGAAAAGAGGCGCATTTTATGTCACATTTCCTAAACTACCTTGACCTTAAAGCGCCTTTTTTGGCAGAACACCCACCAGAGTCAGCATTCATCGGCAGTGTCCTTTGGGGAGTGCTGCCCTATATTAATAGATTAAACTTTTAAACGTCTGCAGCTCTCTCACAACCACAAGCTTCTCTGTCTCTAATGGTAGGACTTGGTTAGGGAGAGTGAGAGGCCTGAGATGACTTCATTAATAGGCGTTAAGTTAATGATCAGAACAATTCTGCTCTACGGCTAAGATACTGAAAAAGCAAGATCCAGAGTCTGATTAAAAGCATCTTTGGTTATTTGTCTTCAGTTTGTGTTTTTGTGACCAGGCCGTGCAGGTTCCTGCCAAGTTTACTGTGCCAAGTCTGATTTACAGATGAGGAACCTGAAGCGAAGACAGTGGAGGAGGATTTCCGGGCCGGCTCTCTCCTAGGCTGTGTTGGCTTGGGCTTCATTTTGAGGAACTCGGGGCCTTCACCCCGCACTCTGTGCCCCGGCTGTGGTGTGGCTGTGCAGGGCGTGGGGAGCGGCGAGGGCCCCTCCTGTGCGCTCCTGCACCCCGTGCTCTGTCGGCGGCCGGAGGCGGGATGCGACCTGCACCCCACAGAGCGGGACAGCGGGCGGCTCACACAGCTGCGGACTCTGCTTCCCTCGCCGCAGCTCCCCACTCAGGAGCTGGCAGAGGAGGCCTGAGGCTCACATCAGCTCTTGACTTTTTGTCTGTCTCTGGACGTAAGAGTTGTTTTTATATTTTTTAAATGGTCGAAAAACACCCAAAGAACAGTGTTCCGTGGAACACGTAAATGACATGAAATTCCAACTTCAGCGCCCTCCATGTTTTGGTGGAAATGAGCTGTCTTAAGCTATTTCTCAGGATCACCTGTTACTGCTCTAACGTATAACTAATTGTGCCTTTTGAAGCCTAATAGAATTACCGCCCGCCCTTTAAAAGAGTGTGTTACTCATACAGGGGGCAACACTGATGCAGTTCTGTTCTTTAAAACTGAAGAATGAACTTTAGGAACTACAGAGGTTAAGAGTAAAAAAAACCTTATTGAGAAAGAAAGCTTCTGCCTAAGAGGGACAGAAGGGGGAACCAGAGACCCCATTTCTCAGCTATTTGTGGAACAAAGCCACGAGACGAGGCGGGTTTAAGGGGGGACAAAGCTGTAGTTAGCCAGTAACATTGCAAGTATAGTCACTTAGGTAATACTGATGAAAGGGGACCCACTAGGAGAGCAAATCGAGTAACACGCTGCAGAGGTCTCCAGCTGGGGGTCTTCCCTGGGACGGAGAAGGCACCGAGGCCCTGGCTGCCATCTCCCAGGCCACGGACCCTACTGAGAATGTCAGTCACTGTTGTTCATCCTACGGGGCTGTGGCAGCCTCACCCCTCCGCAGTGCTAGAAGTGTCTCACTGTGCTCCCCGTGGGCTCTTTGATTGCTTTTAAAATTGGCTTCTCTGGCCACTGCTCTCTGCCTGCAAGATAACTAACTAGCTTACCTTCCTACAGTACTGTTATTGCTACTGAGATCTGTTTCCTCTGAGCGTGGATTTTTATGAGCATTTGCGCTTGACTTTGTATTGCAATCGTGAGGCAAATCTATTTTTTAAAATAATGCATACTTTTTGTGAGAAGTGATGGTTCGATAGTTTCAAGTGACAGACCGAATCAGAATCTTTTCCCGGGGACCCCAGTTATTTTAAGTGTAGTCAGCATGGAACAGGTGCATAGTGTGGAGACAGTAGGTACTTCCATGAGATTTAGAATAAGAAAATGATATATGTGCGGCTTGGTGCTTAGCTCCAGCACAGCTGTCATGAAATCTTGCCAGAACAGGATGTTTTGTGTGATCAAATGTGAAATTTGGGGCTCATTACCAGCTCTACTGATCAGGAGATTATCACCAAAATGAGAGACCTTGCTTTAACCAGAGCCTTAGCCAGAGAACTGGTTTCAGTGAGATTTCCATTAATAATCTTCCTGCTATTCAATTCTATACCTACATCAGAATACATATTTTTTGTATATAGCCAACAATGTGTCTGAGTAGAGAAAATTTGGTCTTGCTATAATTGCTAGACATTAAGAATAACGTGTTTATTATTTTAATCATGGTTTACTTAAAAAGCCTCTATAGTTTTTCCTCCTTGACCTCTCCAATGTAGCAAAAGCGTTTGAAGTTGATAAAACGTGTCACTCACAGTTATTGGACGCTCTACGACTTTGTTTCGAAAGCGTTTTAAGTCCTTGGGCTTCTCTGGAGATGACCCCCAAATTCTGGACATTTGTGTAGAAAAGGCACAGATGTAGCCTCTGGGATATCTCCTCTACTTCCCGGGGCTCTGACTCAGCTGAGAAGCTTGAGATCCGTAACAGTTCCTGGTGAGCAGCAGAGCGACCACAGCACTGAGAACAGTTTCCGAGCCGGGACATGAGAAGCTGTTTTTTAAAAAAATGCTACACGACTTATTGCAGCTGAGTCAGAGCGCGCAAATCAGGCCAGCCCCGGGAGCGTCGAGGGCAAGCTGGACAGGAGGAGGCCCTGAGCCGCAAGTCTGTTTCCAACACGCTTGAGAACCAGGCACCTCGCACAGTTAGATGTGTACGATGCAGAATATTGTCAAAAACAGAACGGCACAGAGGAATCTGCCCTGAAGTAGTGGATCTACAGTGAAGGAAGCCGTAATGACAGTGTTGTACGTATGGCCCAGAGATTTTTGCTTGCTGTTTTCAGAAAATACCTTTAACTCTATAAAGTGGGTGCAGAGTAGCTGTATAGTTTTAGCCAGTAATAAAGGCATCCTAAAGGAGCAATGAAAACAGAACTACTTCTCTGAAACTTAAAAGAATCTATCCATTTACGTCCCTCATGAATACTAGTAAATATAAACTCAGATTAAATATTAACAAGGTCAACTTTACGTCAGTCTGCATTTTTATTTCTGTCCTAACCTACTTGCCTCATTCTGAGTTGAATCTTATTGTCATCGTACCGAGAGAACTGAGTGTCAGCCTGCAGCCCTTCTGCCGCTCTGCCTACTGGCCTATTCTGAATGGAGCTTATTTCTGGAGTGTTTTGTTTACGGAAGACCTTGAGGATATTCTGACTGATGGTACATCTACAAGACAGCTCTTGGTCTGTGGCCACAGAGCTTTCCGGGCATTGAGACCTTTTAATCAAAGTATTCTCAAAGCTGCAGGGGGGCTTTGATGGCTTAGAAAAGTTAATTTGTCACAACCAGGTGATCAGTTTGCCACTTTTTCTGCAACCTATGCTGTGAAAGTCTCTCCTGAGACCCGTGACATGCCTCCTCTTTCCCTGCTACTGTTTTGGTCCAGTTGGCTCCAGGCAGCGGTTACTCGATACCCGAGGGTGTGACCCTCAGTCACACTGGAGGTACACATGGGTGTCACTTTCTTTTAAGACAGAGCAGTGTTTTCAAATCAACTTGCCTGAATTGCAGGATTTACTGCCCGTAGTAATGACTGCAGTTAGCTCCTCCTGACTTAGGGGTATTCACGCCCAAACCTGAGAGTGCACAAGTGCCAGATCTGTGTTTGTGAGAAGTGATGGTTGCCGGCCCCTCAGTTCATAGAAAGAGAAGCCAGTCTTCAAGACTGAGCGACTTGTCACAGGTCTACTCAAAGGGCCTGTCTAGTCCAAATCTTATGACCAGAAATCCCGAGACTCTCCCACCCCACGTATCCATTTATTCTGTGATATGATTTATCAAGCAATTACTGTGAGACAGATAGGGTCCTTCGCTCTGCCAGCGCAGTGCTGAGGAAGCTACACCGCCTTCCTTTCTCTCTCGGTTCTGTACTCAGGGAAGGACCTTTCTGCCTTGGAGCCGTGTTTCTGACATACACTAGCAGGTTGTGAGCTCTCAGTAGCAGTCCACACATAAACACGTAATTATCTGCGAACTGATGTGGGAAAGTGAAGGATGGAGGGGTCGCTCGGGTGGCGCGAGCCTGCGGGGGGGGGAAGGGCAGAGCGGAGACACCCCCCGTGGGGAGGTCGCCGACTTCCAGAGCGGCTCTGCGGCCCGCGGTCAGGAGCCGGATGCCAGCTCCCGAGATGACAGGGAGAACACCACTGCCTCAGCCGTCCTTCGTCACGTCGGGAGGCAAGACCACAAATCTGCCATCTCCCTTAGAAATCCTTCCCAGCGCCTCTCCGTCCAGGTGAGGGGGGACATCTGTCTGATGAGAGGATTTGTAGCTTTGGGTAGATATTCGCAGAGGTCGCGACAAAGCCAAATGAGGAACCGTGCCTCGTGACCCATTGCGTGGCCTCTTTAGGCCCTTCAGTGCCTCCTGAGTGCGAGACGTTCAAGGAGGCAGAGTGCAGTACGTGCACATGTAGCCTTCAAGTCCCAGTGCAGCGACGCTTCGGGGTCCTTTCTCTTCCTGGGTCTGGGGCGTGTCCACCGGCGAGTTACTCGACCTCTTTCCCCCGCGTGTTTACTCGCTGGGCTACTGGAGTGATCTGTGGAACCACAGACTGTAGCTTAAGCAGAAACTTACTGTCACACAGCTCTGGAGTGAAATGTCTAAGCTCGAGAAGCCAGAGCTGGGTGTGGTGGCCCTCACCTGTGATAGCAGCTGCTTGACGGAGTGGGGGACGGCAGGAAGATGACCAGTGTGCGGAGGGCTGGGCGGGCAGCCCGGTGGTGGAGCGCTCACCTGCCACGCACGGCCTCAGGTTCCATCCCCGGTGCTAAAAGCAAAGAAAAATGACAGCGGAAGTGGTCCCCGGCGGGGACTGTGAGGCAAGGTTCTGTGCCAGAGCTCTCTTTCTTGCCTTAGCTTATGGAAGGCCATCTTCTTCAGGTGCGTCACACGTTTCCCTCTGTGAGCAAATTCCTTTAGTAAGGACACTGTCGTGTTGGATTATGGTCACACCTTAAAGCAGTGTGGCAGCATTTTTAGCTAATTATATCAGCATGATCAGATTTCCAGAGATCCCTTTCTGAAGTCCTGACATTTGGTCCTTCAGCACCAGAATTTGGGCGGGGCAGTAGTCCAGCCCAGAAAACTAATATGTATTACACCTTTATCACAATGGTGATGAAGCAAAGTACTTTCTGGGTCCTTAAAAACAGAAGCTTACGTGCATCTGAGTCTGAATTCATAATGAAAATAATGACTGCTGACTCCACTAAGAATCTCTTCTCTGTGTAATTATTAAAATTATTAAGTTCAACCTATGCAGAGAAGAGTGAACATCCATAAGTTCAATAATTTTAATACTCACCTCCCTCACGTTCTAGCCTTCAAGTCGAAACAAAAACATTGGAGCACCTATAAGTTTCCTTTACGGTCCCCACTAGTCACTTCCACTTACTCCCAAAAGGAACCACTTCTAAATTATGGATTAAGTAGATTAAGATATAGATTAGCTTTGCCATTTGGGGGGAATTTTGACAGTGAAGAAAATCTGTCTTTTGTGCCTGACTTGTTCCACCTGGGGAATGCGCATGACACTGTCTCACGCGTGGTCTGAGTGCGGTCCACTCAGAGACCACCCGTTCTCTGCAGCATAGTACTCCTCCGTGTGACTGTAATAGTTTGCTCTTCTAGAGGGGAAGGCGGCTTTGGCCGTTCCTACTGCGGGATGCTTGCGAATGGTGCTTCTGTGGACATCATGTGAGCGTCCTTAGTCCAGCAGGGTGTGTATTTCTGTTTGATACACCTAAGCATGGAATTGTATTATGTATTGTATTATGAATTTTAGTACAATCCGCGAAAGGTTTCCAAAGTGAAATAACTGTTCAGTGTGTGCTCCTGGGAACGGGAGCCAAAAGTTTCCCTTGTTCTACTCTCTTGTCTCCACTTCTTATTTTCATTTCCATCTTAGCTAGTTTGGTAGATCGTTTCTTTCTTGTCACGTATATCTTCTCTTGTTCAGCGCTGTGGTCTTTGCTCATCTGTCTCGTGCCTTTCGTCTTTGTACAGAGTAACATGTGTGGAAGTAACATGTATCTGTGTGTGTGTGTGTGTGTGTGTGTGTGTGTGTGTGTGACTGACTCGCTTTGTAGTTCGGGCTGGTCCTGAGGTCACTATGTAGCCCAGTCACACACAGAACTCACAGCCATCCTCCTGCCTCTGCCTCCCGAGTGCTGGGATGACAGGCGTGAGCCCCCACGCCCGGCCCTGTGGTGTGTGGTACTGGTTGCTGGTGGGCATGAGACTGGAGGGGATTGTCTTCTGACAACTTTATATGTTTTACTTTTCACCCTGAGATTTTCTGTCCATGTCAAGTTAATTTGCAATATGATGCAGGCAATGAAAATGTATTTTTCCATCTGGTTTAATATCATTTGTTGGAATTCTAAATATGATTTTTTTTTTCTGGTGCCAGGGATCAAACACGAGACCTTGCCCTTGCCAGGCGGCGGCGCCACTGAGCTACAACCCCGGCCCTCTACGTGTGCTTTTAAATCAGGGGACAGGGTAGTAATTTAGACAGTTAGAGCTAAGAATTTAAGCATAAAACATATCACTATAATGACTACCAAAGCCTTTTTTGGCTGTAAACAGCATGTTCACTGTTTTGATCAAATACTAGGTTCACTTACTTGCTAGAACCCAGTCTCTGATCTGGTGATTTAGGTAAAAACAGATTAAGATTAATGAAACAAATGAATTGAGAAGAAGTGACTTCCCTCTCAAAAGTCAAATTATACAATTTAACTACAAAGTGTCATTGCAAGTATGGTGAACGTGGCTGCCCATCCCGTCTGTTCTCAGAGAGCGGGCTTGTTGAGTGAGCAGGGTGTGTCTTCGTCCGCCTCAGTCCCCGACCTGGCCCCTGGGACCTCCGGCCCTTCCCACCGGCTGTGTGATCGCAGCAGCTGAGCGTTTTGAACTGAGTCGGACGGCGGCGAGGCGGCCAGGACCCTCAGGACAGCAGACTCCGGAGCCGCGTCAGAGAGCAGGGCGGGTGGGTTAAAGCAAGGGAGAGGGTTTTAATGTGACGCGTGGCGATGTGCTTTTCATTGTAATATGTTTTTTAGAAGTTTAAACCTTCATTTCTTTTATATAGCACCTCATATATTGCTACAGATGAAGACAGTTGCTGTTAAATAGTGTGAAGAGTCCAAGACAGGACATCTGAGGAACCACCAGAGAAGGGCTCTCTCTGGGGGTTAACGGAGGGCTTCTCTCCCCGGCACTGACACAGATGTTTCCCCAACGCACTTCAAGACAGAATAGATGGGACGAGGAGAGACGGGTGCAGGAAGCCAGTCAGGTGAACGCTCCTTTTCTTCTCTTTTTTAAACTTTTATTTTTTTGAGACAAGGTCTCACTTTGTAGTTCAGGCTGGTCCTGAACTCAGTCTCGAACTCTCAGCAGTCCTCCTGCCTCGGCCTCCCGAGTGCTGGGATGACAGGCGTGAGCCCCCACGCCTGGCACTGTGGTGTGTGGGACTGGTTGCTGCTGGGTGAGTCTCCTCACCCAGTGTTGTTGTATGTGGTTACCGGGGATCGAACTCTGGACCTTGCACTTGCAAGGCAGGTGCTGGAACCACTGAGCCAAATCCCTGGCTGGAACACTCCTTTTCAGCCCCTAACTCGAGTGTGTGTTGATCGACTTCTGGTGAGGTATCCTGGCAAATCCTTTGACGATTCAAAGAGTAAATACAGTTACTGCCCTCCAGGTGTTTGCTGCCCAGTGAGAAAATAGACCATTAGTTAAATGCATGCATGGGATGTGCACTAGGGCGCTGAGAACTGGACACAGAGGATTCCCAGCTAGCCCGGAGCGAGGGAGGATTGAGAACCGTTCACTTCCCAGAGCACTTCAGTCTTACCTCGGCCGCGCAGCGTGGTTTTCTGTCATATTCAACGAGAGACGCTAGCTCCGCAGGGGGGACAGAGCCTGAGGGGCCCGTCATGTCCTCGCTCTGCCCCTGGCTCACCTCCGTGTCACACTGGAAGTCAGATGTACCTGTACCGCTCCCGACCTGCAGACCAGCCTCATCGGCCCCTGGGCACTGCAGAGGGCCGGCTGTTTATCCTCAGGATCACGTGAGCTTCCTGCACCAAAGCTCAACACCGCACCTATGACAAGGCCAGAATACAGCGTGTGCAGTACAGCGTCTCCTGGCTGTGTACCACGTATACACCACCGTAAGGTTCAAGATCGAGGTGGAAGCATGCAAAATCAGGGGTCATCTGCAGGGTAGGCCTCGTTGCTCCCTTCTCCAAGCCCGGCCATTCTGCAGCCTCTGCGGAGATTAACTTGATAAATGTCAGTCGGGTCCTGCTGGTAAAGAAATAAGAAAGAAATCAAAGTCAATTCTGAGTCTGTGAGCTGAGTGGCTGAGAGGTGATGTCTCTTCAAAGGAGCAGGCAAGTCAAAAAGAGAGTCTGCAGGGCCCGGGAAGACGCACAGGAGACCTGTGGGCAGAAGTTTTACGTCGAAGAAGCTACTCCTATTATTCAGTGTGGCAGAAAGGCAGATATTTTAGTAGTTTAAAATGTCTGTAGAAAACAGAGCCTGATCTCCTGCTCCCTGGCAACTTTCTCTGTAACTTGCGGGCAAAAAGCAGGTCAGACTGCGACTGCAGCCACTGATATATCCAAATGCTGGGCTGTTAGAAGTTTCAGATGAGTCAGCCCCAAAATAGCCAGGTTTTGAAAGGTTATATTCACAGGTAAGTTCACGTGTCACGTGTCACGTGTCCGACACAGTGACTGACCTGTCCCGTAGTACGCAGAAGTGCTCCCCCTGTGTCTCAGCCGTTCGGCTTGTGAAAGCTGTCCTGCACCAAGTCAGACACTGGATGTGCAGTTAGCTGTGGGAGCCTCCCCCGTTTTCTGGTTTGAAGGCCTCGATTAGACTGCAAAGATGTGGTCGTGTTCACTTTCACTGTCGGTGCCCTCTGCCCCTGTGCGTTTCTGCTCCATTTATTAGTTTCTTCTCCAGAGGGAATTTGAAACCAGTTCCTGGGATGCAGCAGACCACTTCTTCCTGTCCTTCCGCCCCGTCTCTCTGCCCCTCATTCAGGGCTGGTATCCGTGTCTCAAGGCTGCATCACAGACGTCCAGTGGGGCCCGCAGGGGCAGCCGGGAGCAGGGGTGGCAGCACCTCCTGAGTAGAGGCCCAGAAGAGGAGAGAAGCGAGAGGAGGAGACAGGACTCCGTCCCCACTCTGTGGCCCGGGAGGTGGAGGGAGCACAGGCTTTGGGAGACCCACGTTTTGATGGCATTGAGCTCAGTAGACAATGCCACACAAACGAAAAGCAGAGAGACACCAGAGAATTAGGGAAAAGGAAAACTAAAACCATTCCACTTCTGGAAAACTAAAACCATTGGCTGGCTGCAATGCCTAACTGTTTTCTGCCTGTGGCCCAGCACCACCCGTGTTACTGCGATTCCCTGTGTCCCAGTGCGTGATTTGTCTTTTCACTTCATTTCTGTTGGGTTTTTTTTTTTTTTTTGAAAGACCAAAGTTCTTACTATTAATCAGATGAATTTACACATGTTAAAGAGATCGTTTCCTCTCTGCTTCACATGCTAAGCCGTTACTTTGTGAATCTCTTCACTTAGTTACGTTTCTCATTGCTGAGACAAAATGTCCGGCACCCAAGGTTAAAGAAGGAAAAGTGCATTTGGCTCACAGTGTGTAGAAGTGTTAGCCATAGTTGCTGGCTCCACAGGTGGCATGTCAAAGGGGCATCGCAGAGGAGAAACGGTTCATGGCAGGCAGGAGGCAGCGAAAGCAGCAAGCAGTGACCTTCCTTCTGTTCCTTCCAGGCCACACACCCTTAGGGGAGGTCACACTCGCCCCCCTGGGTTGGCATCTGTGCTCCTGGCATTGAAACATGAATGAGTCCCAGCATCACACACTCCAAATCCAGCCACCTCCCAAAAGCCCCACCTATAACTGCGTGAGGCTTTGGGGAGACATCTAGATGCAGACTATAAAATCTACCCTGTTGGTGGATGGTTTCCACTCAAGGCTGTACTTTCTGCGTATGTGAAGTGCCCAGGACTACCCCTTGTACTTGTTAAACATTTGCCAAGTAGTAAGGGTGACTTTAATATCCAGAACTCATTGTCTCAGGTGTCATATACAGAAAACAAGGGCCGTGACTTTTAAAACACAATCACCAGGCAACCATTCACATTGAACTAAGTCATGACTGAAATATAGCTTCAGCGAGGAGGAAGACTTCCAGCTCACACGTCTACTCGGGGGGTGGCCTGAAAATTCCTTTTGTATTAAAATATCCCCATCTTGATTTGATATAGTAGACATGTTGATATTAGAAGTAGCAATATAGCTGAGCATGGTAGCACACACCTCTAACCCAAACACTTTGGAAGGCTGAGGCGGGAGAATTTCAGATCTGAGTCCACCCTATACAGCTTTGTGAAACACTGTCTCAAATTTTAAAAGGGAGGTGGCTGGTGACTTAGCTCAGTGGAAGGGCCCTGGCCTCAATCCCCAGTACTGCAAGAATAAAAAGTAGTGTCACACGAAAACCAGTGAAAAATGATTCTGTATTTTTAATGAACAAATTTCTCAGGAGCAAAACCATAGATTTGCTTTTATCAAGACACAGGGAAATAATTATTCTAGTAAGTAAACATTTGGAGCCTAGAAGAAGAAGAAATTAGCTCTGAGGTTAGCAGCACCCTTGTACACCCAAACTTGGGAGTTTTCAGAGTTCTAAAATTCTAGTGTGACATAGGAGGGGAAAGACCAGGTGGACAGTGTCCTGGACATTGTTACACAGGGAAAACAGGAGGCAAATGAGCACCTGTAAGAAGCTGTGTCATTCCAGGTGGCCTGTGGGGACCTGGACTTCTTCCCTGAGACGTCAGTCTTGTCTCTGTCATTGACATCATCCTCAGCCAGACCGACATGTCTGCTCCTCAGTTTCCTTTTCTCTGGTCAGTCACAAAATACTGTATATCTTCCAGAATTTTTGCGAATTAAATACTGAAATGTGTACCTGAAATACTTTAAAAATTGTTCATAGAAGTGTAAGGTACAACAGGAGTTGCTAGGTGGGTGTGGTGGGGTATACCTGTAATCGCAGCTGAGGCTGAGGCTGAGGCAGGAGGATCACTGAGCCCAAGGCCAGCTCGGCCTTCATAGTGAGTTGAAGGCCGAACTAAACCATATAGCAAGATCCTGTATCAAAACAAAAAGTTGCTAATGTTGGTACTGCAAATGGTACTGATAGCATAAAGGATTAAGGGTGTGTGTGTGTGCGCTTTGATGTCTGCATCTGTACCGTTGCCTGGTATTCCTTAGCTATGTGGCTCACGCAGGCCCACACCTTTGCAGCGGATGCAAGTGCCCCGACCTCGGCACCCACACAGGCGGGTGCTCCCCGCTTCAGTGCCTTCACCTCGCCTCACCTCTTTATCCACTCTGCTTGGAGCACTGTAGGAAGCGCTCTATGTTTAGAGACCTGCTTGCAGGGACCAGTCTCGGGCTCCGTCGCTCCTGGGACTGCGGTACCTGTAGTCTCTAAGCGTGACAGCTCACTCTGTACAGCAGCAGCAACACCTCCCCCACCCCAGATCAGCATCAGCACGACATTCACTCACTTGGATCCTTAATGTACACGCACGCGCACACACATGCACACACGCACATGGACACACACGCACTTCCGTTAGTCCGTGGCCTCATCCTGATCTCCGTCCGCTGCCTGGCTTCGCTGGCCACTCCCTCACTCACGCTCTCGGCCCCTCTCCTTTCTCATTTGTTTCCCATAGATGCAGATCTGGCCGACAGCCCGTTTCCCTGCTCCAAACACCGATGGGCTGGGCAGGTGCTGGTGAAGAAGCCGGCTCAGCTCCTGTGTGAGCAGGCACAGCACGGGGCCGGCCTGGCCTCACGGGCGCTCTGCTGCGTTTGCCTCCTCGGCTGTTGTGTCCGCTCTTGCTTTGGTTTGTTGATCCCAACACGACCCTTTCCCAGGGCCCCTCCTAATGCAGTGCCTTTTAAGTGACAGCTTATTTAGTCTGCTGCTTCATGTTCCACAGAAACAACAAAGTTCTCAAAGATCTAGCTGGGGTCCTGGTCCAACCTGCAGATTCATCTGCCTCCTCAGTCCCTCTGTGGTCCCTTTAGAGGATGCAGTGCTTGTCCGGTGCAAAGCTCGCTCTGTCTTTTCTACAAAGCCTGTCCCCTTGATATTGGAACAGCTTCTCCTGAGCCTCAGTCCATTTATTTTCATTTTACCCTTCTTTTCTGTCTGCTTCTCTCAGACCGTGTATAATACTCAAACTTTCATCTCATGAACGAATAGGTGGCCCCCTAATCTTATTTTTCTATTTTGATGCCTTTGTATTCTTATGAATTACCAGCTTACCCTCTATAACTCTTCCTTCTTTGGTTGGCTCCAAGAGGTAATTTACACTAACTGTTTTGGTTAAGTCATTTATCCACAGAGTTGCCACATAGATAGCACAATCAAAACATAGTTCACGGATTATTCTGACCCTTAATTTGGTGCTTTATGTAGTTGCTTTCCTCTGTGTTGACACACGTTGACTTATTCAACAAGGAAGTTTGCTTTAGGTGAGTGTATGACCATAACTGGATGCTTTGGCCAGTGACTAAAGATCGGAGTACTAACTGCTAAATCTCCAGTGAGAAACAAGAACTCGAGGACAGTGCTGAGAACCGTGAAAAAGTCCTCATCCTGAGGTCACAAGATCACCCTTATTAGTTACTAGTATGAAACTCTTGGAGACACAGGGCATCGTAAATAGAAAGCATAGTCCAAACCCACGTGCACGTCCTCTTAGACGAAACACAATAGTTTCTTTACATAGGCCTCCAGAAAGTACCGGCGGGCGGGGTCCTGATAATGTATCCATCAGCAGCTGGCACAGATGCCAGGGGAAGTCTTCCTACTCGGTTTATGCTGGCTTCTCACCAGGGACCATCTGGGAGTTGCTGAACTTTGGTTCTTGCTCCTTAAAAACAAAGAGTTGATTTGGATGAAACCTTGCCTCTGTTGATGGAAGTGACTGCGGTTCGTGACATCGTGGGGTACGTGGAGGAACACTGGCAGCGAGTGTCATGCCCCCCGCTGGCGCCCCTGATTTCTGGGATGTAGAGCAGCCTGCTTCCTGGTGGGTCGACTTGGGGACCTGCATGGTAAATGTCAGCTGTCTCAAAGGCTTGCTTTTGAGAATGAGCTTGGAAAGAAATGCGAAGTCATTCATACGTCAAACAAAAGCGATTTCGTATTCATCTCACTGAAACACTAGAGTAAAATTTGAAAATTAAAACAAAAATTTAAAATCTGAGTAACCTCAGTGTATGAAAATTTACTTTTCACATGTTCTTGTGTATTGTTTTCAAACGTGCTAAACATAAGAGGTAATTTTTAAATAGCCTCGTTATCCAGTCTTATTTTTAAACCTGGGAGAATGTTCTTTCCTTGTATGAAGTTTTGGAGGAAATGCTTAGCAACTGTGTTTGAAGAGACTTAGTTCTAATGGATGGAAGATATTTGTTTTTCAGTCGTGGCAAAGGTAATCAATTGTTCCCGCTGGAGTGTCTGTTTTTATTTCCTTAGTAACTTACTGACTCCAAGGTGTCTCGTCATCATCGAGGCTGCTGGCTCGCCTCTGGGCTCTGTGACACCCACTAATCACGATCTCAGTGGCGCTGAAAGGGAGCTGTGAAAGCAGATAGGTGATTTACCAGGGACAGAGGCAGTCCAGCATGCACAACCTTTTTATTTAGTCTGCATTACCTTTTCAACCTGAAAAAAAGAAAAAGAAAACGAACACCTTATTTTCATTTAGAAAAAAAAAAAACATAGATGAATCAGTTGAAAGATCATCTAGGAGAAAAATGAAAGAAGAACTTTGGCAAAAATGGTCATGCTTATCTCAACAGTTGTGTTGATCCTGGAACAGAAAGTCAAAATTACGCAGTAGCTTATGACACAGGGTGAGGAGGTGGCGCTATGAGTGTGTGTGCAAAATGTGTGGCGGAAGCTCCTCTTGCCCAAGACCTTTACTCCAGCAGCCTTGTAATCGTTTCAACTGGGTCCTGACTGGTTTGTTTCTGCCCAGTCTACTCTGCTCACTTGGCCTTTGAGCCTGATAGGACAGTAGAAAAATGGCAGAGAAAGCAAGAAAGAGAGGAGGAGGAGAAGGGATTCGCAGGAGGCAGGTGTATGTGTAAATATCGTATCTTTTCTCTGGGATGAGAAAATGAAGTTGTAAGTGAATTGTAGTATGTAGAGTTGATATTGTGAAACAGAAAATATTTAAAAGTGAAGAGAGTAGAGGGGTAGATAACAAGAGGAAAATGAATGTGGTAATAATAAAGAAAAAAGGAAGCAAAGATTATATAGAGGGTAGGGGATTGCAGGGCAGGGGGAAAGAGAAAAATGAGAATCAAGTTGTGTCTTATTCTGGTGCAAACTCTCAATGTGGAGTGCGATTATGATGTGCCTTTATAATGTACCATAAAGATTAAATTAAAAAAACAGGTTCTCTAACCAAATTTCCTGTGACTTCATGTAGCCATTTTAACCTCCTCTCCTCTGTCAAGCGTGTCAAGCAGGCGTGAAGGACGCCGGTTTCAGACCTCACAAAATGAAGCAATGATCCGTGTTCTGGAGAGCCAGAGAGCTGCTGGGGTGAAGCTGATCTAACCCAGGAGAAGAGCCTGAGGAAGCGTGAGCGTGAGGCAACAGTGCGTGCAGGCGGAGCCAGAGGCGACACCTGAGTACCCTCGGAGCGGTCCCTGGCCTTGCACCCTTGGCCCACGTCCCATCAGCCTTATTCCAGCCGGTCCCACGTCAGCCTGTGCTGGAGAAGAACAAGCACTTCAGACGGGGACCTGCTACGCAGACTCCAAACAATGCACAGGGCAAATGCAAGAGACTGGCTCTGCTAGGAGTACCGATTTTTAAAAGGGTGGTCTTTCCTGCTTCTGCTGACCAATTTGCCAGAACGTGTTCCATACAGATGCTTCTGCAGAAAAGCGCAGAGAGAAGGAGGAAGTCGCTGAGCGCTGTGCCAGTGGAACTGGTAAGCACCCCAGTGACGTTCCTGTTGGAATCTTACCAGTTTTCCTGCTGCTGATATAGGACAGGCTACCTTAGAGCTTTCTCCTCTAGCTGGAGAAGTAATGAGGCATTTGTACATGACGGAAATGGTACTGGGTTGGAAAGACGTTGAAATAGCATCATTCTGACACAGGAGTTGAACTGTAACCCAATTCTCACGTTCCCAGTCTCAGAGCTAGACAGCACCTAAGGGTCCTGGGTGGCATTTGTATCTCCACGTTGTCACACGTACTGAGACCTTCCTGAGATTACGTGTCGTCATCAGCTCTCTACTTGCACAGATACTGTAATGAGCCTAAGGCCTTCAGCAGCTATGTGCTCTGTCAGGAAGATGAACAGCCATTACAAATGAGAACCGGAGGAGGAGTGAAGAAATGTCGTCTGTCTGTGTGGCCGACGTGACGGAGCTCGTGGAACAGTATGAAAATGGTGGACGGTCTCCATCTGGCCTGAACGTCAGTGTGGTCCACGGCCTCGCTGTGAGCACAGCTCATGGTCTCGCTGCACCTGCAGAAGTGACGATTTTCATGTGATAATTGGGGCGAAATTAAGAGTCCTGAGAACTGATCATCTCAATGGGTGCGAATCTGCCTAAACAATTATAACAGTACAAGTCTTGCCTGGTATTGTCACTCTTAAAGGAAGAAATAATAGTTTTTTCTGCCTGTGAAATAAATGTTTTTATTTTTTAAAAAAGGTGAAAGGAGACAGCTTTGTTTTTCTAGCATGGTGAAGCTCAGGTTCTCTGATACGGCTCTTTGGTGAAAGATGAGAAAACTAGAGAAGCCATGTACTAGAGTCTTATTGAAAAGAAATGTTACTGACTCGTTACCTGGCTTGACTTACGTGTTTGTTGACATGGGAAGCACTAATTCAGTGGGTAAACTTGACAGAGCACATGGAGCAGGCCCTCACCCTGGGGCTTTCACATAGCACATCGTGTTTGCTCACGGTTGTGGAGGCTGCGCAAGGTGGGGATGTGGGTGGGTCGGTTCTTTGTGAGGCTGTGTGGGGAGGTTCTGTTCAGACCTCGCTGCCTCCTATATGGCTGTCTGCCCCCCCAAGTATCCTGGCCATCTTCTGTCTCCACATATTTGTGCCTACATTTCCTCTTCTGACCAGGACTGCACTAAAGACTTCATCTGAACTCAGTGTGTAAGGGAGGCTGTCTCCAGGCATCGTCAGATCTGAGGCCCCAGAGCTTCGGGCTCGGCATGGGAATGGGTGACTGTTGCCCACGAGCCCTGCTATTCAGGAGGTGGCTGAGACAGAGCAGGGGAAAAAGATCGGGGAAAGAGGAAGGAGAGCAGCGTGTGCTCAGTGTCTCGTGTGTGTGAAGCCCTGGATTAGCTCGGGTGCTTCAGCGAGGTTGTATCGTGGCCCCTTGTCCCTGCTCACTTTGCACCGGGACTTTAACGCACGTTTTCGTATCCTCCTCACAGAGCATTAAGCTAGGCCTGGTCCTCACATACCAGGAGACTGGACTCAAGTGCAGAGGTGATGCACGTTTTTCTGGGCCGGGACTTACCCTCACATCGATCAGCTGGACTCTCTCATGAACCGACCACACAGCAAAGTGACATGTAGCTACTCAGGGCCTGAGCAGGCAGCCCGTGCTGTGGTACCTTCCCCAATCTAAGTTTTGGAACATTTTTCCTGATCCAAGCAGAAAAGGCGAGGCTAGGAGAGAACCCGATGTAGCCTGACTCCGCGTCTGTTATCCAATGTCCGAATCGATGACTGAGTTGTGAGCTACGATTGCTGGAGGCAGATGCAGAGGACTGCCGCAGGGATCTTTGTGGGGCAGAGATGAGTCTTTTGCATGTGAAATTAACATTTCACGATGACTACTGGCAGCAAAGAGTCCCTGATGAAAATAAATAAAAATGTGCCATTTGAAGTGAATGGGCTATAGAGCAATACTATTAAAGACTTTGGTATTTATCTCATATTTGCAAAGTCCCTTTACAATGATATAGTTTATCAGCTTGATCAAGAAAAGATGAAAGCAGCTAGCTGCAGAAGAACCAAGTGCAATAGAAACTGAATTGAATCAACTCAGTGTTTGCAGTGGAAGGTGTAGTGCGTATGCAGGGAAAGGCGATTCACTGTTGCTGAAGGAGTAGGAAAAAGCCTGTGTGACTATAAATAACACTCGTCTTGATGAAAAACCAAACAAAACTGTATTATTTCTCAGTTTGAGAAATGGAACACTTTATGCCCTGACTATTCTACAGAATAATCTTGATGAAATGGTTGTATCGGAAGGGTCTTCTGTGAGCACCCAGGACCACAGACCAGCTCGGGCCATCAAGACTCTCAAGGGTGTACAGAATGTCTGCACGCTGTCTGTGTGTTTCAGAATGAGTTGTCAGTGTCCTATAGCTGTCCCCTCCCAGGACGCTCTCTGTCCTATAGCCTTGATGTTGGATTTCCCTACCTGAATTTATCTATTCTACAGAATCGTACTACTCTCCGCACTACTTGCTTTCCGTGTCTGATATGATCCCTTCCAGAACATGTGTTGATGGTTTAATGAGACTTTCTTATCATCTGATAGTATGTTCATGCAGAAGGAAAAAAAATATTTACTGAAAAACAAATATTTGATCTGAGAATTCTTTCTTCTCCTCAAATTATACATAGTATTCAATGATTCCATCCACCTATTATCTATCCATCAACTGTAAAACCACCTATGACTTTAATTTTTAAATTAAATGTACAAAGACCCATAAGTCTCTGAATTTCCTGAGAATCCGTTTGGTTTTTACACTTCTTAATTTATGTACAGGAAGAGGTATGTCTTCTATAATTTCAGTGTGGAAGAGAGGAAAAAAACGCCTTTTCTTGTTATATCTATCCAGTTTTATTACCAATAAGATTTCATTCATTGTAGTTATCTACAAGATATAAAACTGAATAGTTTTTACTTGACATATTAACCAATGTTTATCTTGTTGTGCTTTAAGTTTTTAATGTATCTCGTGTAACCACTGGAAAACAGGGGAAGAGAAACTTAGATTAGTTTTCTTGAAGTTCATGCACAAAACTTCCTACTAAAGATTAAATTTTCTGGTTGCTAGTAACAAATATGATTTTAAAATGTGCCAGCTGAGTTTTGCAGCCTAGCATTCTTCTGTGTCTCTGTTTAAATGAAGAGAATATTTCCCAGAACATTCTCTAGTTAACATTTTACCATGGTTACCGCTTGCACTTATTTTATTGTGGTTCGCTTATCCACAACAGGGGCACAGCACTCTTGGTATGAAATAGCCAGTTAAGTTCCAGTGAATTTTTACTGAAACCCCAGGTTCCCAGAAGCTATACCACCTCATTATTTTATGGGGAAACTTTAAGAAATGCTAAAGATAACTTTAACTTCAAATATCAACAGATTCGGACCATAGTTCCATGCCACTGAATTAATTTAATCATATACTCTAGAATGATTTATTATTTATTTTATGATGTAAGAATGTCGTCTTGAGATATATATATTATATATAATATATATTATTTATTATTTATTATTATTATTAATATATATATTATATATATAATCTCTGAGTGGTCTGTTTTCCCTCTTTATAAAATACCATATATAACTCTACTGAGAGATAGTTACCCAGGCACAGAAATTAACTTGAGTCTGGCTGGGGGAGACTCTTCTGTCATGTTTTAAGGAAGGGGTGAGCGAGGCAGATTGTAGCAAATGCAGATACTGACAAGAGCAAGTCACATTGCCGTGGGACTCAGCCACGAAGGGTTGTACTTCCCATACTTTTCACCGTGAGAAATCCCGGCTGGCTCCCGGAGCTGGCCCCCAGGAGCCCGTGCCAAGGTCGATGCCTCAGGCTGCCCTTCAGGGCAGGCAGAGGAGGTGTCAGCCTTTGGTGGCACGCTCTGTGATCTCACTCTGACCCTCAGCGCTTGTGAGGCCTAGTTAAGTTTCTCCTTCAGCTTTTGAAGTCAACCCTCTGAGTTAAATTCTTGGTGAAACGGAACCGGCCCAGACACAGCAGCCCCGCTCCGAGCTCTACACCAGCCTTGATCTTTCCTCTCCAGGTTTCAGAATTTTTTTTAACCAGTTGTCTTCTTTGTTCCTCACTCTTTGCTCCTTTTGGTATTTCCGCTTGCTGCCTCGTGTGGTGGCCTTCCAAACTCGGTCTGTTAACTCAGACCTGCGACGGACGGTCCGTGCTTTCGTCGGGCGGGTGGCCGTTCCGTCCTGCAGACACACTGGAATACCGTCGGGCATCACGGAGGGTGTGAAGAGGATGAATTTCACACTTGTACCTCATCCGCTCCCTGTCCGTCCTTTAATTCAATAGCATGAGTATGTCACTTGTATAATGGTCTGCATGAAGAACCAGTTTGAACTCCAGATCTCTAGCCATAACTGAGCTTTTGTCTCTGAAAGTCCACACGCATCATTTAATTAAAATCCATTCAGTACATTTCAATTCTTTTAATTCTGCGGCTGTCTCTCAAACATCTGTCTACATTCCTCACTGGAATCTAAGCCCCAGACTGGCCACAGTTGTCTCGTTCAGGTGGAGACGGGTGTGTTGCTGCCAGCACGTTGCTGGGTACAGTCCTGAAACACGGGGGACAGAGGTGGAGGGCAGAACAGGAGGCAGTAAGGACAGCTGGACGGCTCTGCGCCCTCCACAGGGAGGCTGAGCTGCCGGTGTGTGGAGGCCAAATCCAGTGCAGCCACCGGGCCCCGCGCTGCATAGGAAGCAGAGTCCCGGGCACGGAGTAGTGGTTTGTGTAACAAAGCCGGGGCAGAGCAATGCACAAAGCCAGACGTGCATTTTCTCAGTCGGGGGCCTGAAGGTTCCAAGCCAGAGCTCAGCAGACTTGGCTTCCTGGCCACTTTCTCGCCCCTCACTCACTCTGTGCACAGCTTGGTGTCTGACGCCCTGTCCGTCCCAGGACATCATTCATCCGCAGGAGCCTGCTCCGACGACCTCATTTTAACCCAGTCACCCGTCAGGAGGCTTATCTCCTCCTGCAGTCGCTTCCTGAGTCCCTGAGGGTTAGGGCTTGAGCAGCACAGCTCAGCCCAGAACGTGCGGTGTCCCAATGTGCAGTGTGGCCCACCGTGCCCACCGCCAGCTCGAGTGCTGGTCCCACACTAGCTGTCGGTGTTCCCACACCCCCGTGGAGGCCCGCACACATCCCTCTCCTGGGGGAGGGTCTGGGGGACCCCAGCGGGGCCTGATGCCGAGGAAGCCACGTGGACACAGAAACAATGAGTCTGAGTACCAGGCTGGTTTGAGTGCTGGGTTCCAGTTGTGGCAGTTCCGTGGGCAGGTCACCAGTTCCTGCTAATTGGAGACAATAATAACATCTGCTTTGTAGGGGGTCTCTGAATTAGATAATGCACGGGATTCCACACAGTTATTTTAAAATGTAATTATGACTCCCAGGAAGAGATAATTCCCTGCCCTGAAAGAATTCTATTTAATTTGCATGATCAAATTTTACACTGCGCAAAGGCAGGAAGTATTTGGTGGAATCTGAACAGAACGCTGTGTTCCACTAATATACTCACTGCTGCAGCTGTAAATAACATCAAGTTCTAACTCAGTCCAGAAGACGCCTGCCCCTGGGTCCTTCACTTCACAGGTACTTACCATCCGTGTGTTACCAACAGGGTGTTTGCCTAAGAAACGCTTCTTGCTGTCAGACCTTAAGGCCCTACTCCAAGGACAGGCAATGAATAAAATTAACAAGGAGGCAGTAAACAGAATGCTAGAAAAATAAACTTTCTACAAACGTAGGCCAGGGTACAGAGTTCTCATGTAGACGAAGACCTCGAATAAGTAGATCCAGAAGAAGTAACTTTTGTAAAATATAGACAAGAGAGTTTTCTAAAAATCAACATTACAGAATCATCAAAGTTCAGCACCGGGAAGGACTTGGGTGTCTCCTGGCCCAGTGTCTTCACATGCACCCCATCCCAGAACCATTTGGAGGTGCGTGCACGGTGTATGCTGGCCGATGTGACAGAGGTGGGCAGCATCACAGGCAGGAGCCAGAGCTGCTGAACCCCACAGAGCAGATGCGCGCACGCCTCCCAGAGGACTTCCTGCCCATCCCACCGTCAGCCTCTCGACTGTCTGCTCCCAGCCCACCGCATAACAGGAGACACCAGCACTTCGGTAGGCAGGAGATTTTTCCACGATCTCCTGCAGTTAGCATCGGTCTGCATTTCAGACTACACTGTAATACAGAAAGAGTATGAACCATAAACGCAAGCTATACGTAGTGTTACATTTGCTAAGTCACATTGCAGTATTTCAGAAAATTAAATGTTAGGTGTGATAAACGTATAGTAAATGTCTGAAATTTTAAAAATTTATTACACTAAGAGTAGCTTCCAAACTTTTTTGCCATTAGGGACTGGTGTAATGGAAGACAGTTTTTCCACGGGTGTGTGTGTGGGGTGATTTCAGGATGATTCGATCTTATTACATTTATTGTAAACTTTATTTCTGTTATTACTTTGTAACATATAATGGAATAATTATGTAACTCATCATAATGCAGCATCGGTGGGAGCCTTGAACTTGGTTTCCTGCTGCCAGATGGTCCCATCTGGGGTCGTGGGGGACAGTTGCCTACGTTCAGTCTACTCTGAAGTCACTGCAGAGCATCCTGTTGCCCAAAGACAGGACACTGGACATGGAAGCAGGCTTTTCAGTGCCTTTGCGGCGATCTCAGGACACTCAGCCTTGACTTTAATCCAGAACACAGAGACTTGATGTCTCAGACATCCTTTAAAGGCCACTGTCATTTGAGATCTCAAGCAGCGAATTCTTTTCCAACATAGACGAAGTTGATCTATTTGGCTTATTTACAGATGAGCTGCAAATTCAACCCCTCAAATTCAGGGGTCTTTTATAGCTGAGTAATAATGCTCCAACTCTTTGAAAAGCTGCAATAGATGATCATGCACCAACTAGGAGAAAGAAGGCCTCAAATGCCTTTTTTTGGTTCCAGGGATCAAACTTAGGATCTTGCACTTTGGAGGCAGGCGCAGCACCGCTGAGCTACAACCCCCAACTCTGCCCACTCACTTCTCAAATACCCTCTGATATTAGAAACATGTTGGAAAACTATTGACACCCTAATTCCAGTTTGACTTTGAATGCAGCCACTTCATCTGCTGGCTTGAGCACAGTTGTCATTTTCCTCTGAAGTGACAAATTGAGTTTACTGATAAAGTTTAATGGGTTAACCAAGGAAACACATTTTGTAACTCACTCTGTGTTACTGAAATGTGCTGCCAATGGTGGCATTTCTCTAAGAATAATCTCTGGAGTGGATCTCATACCCTCTAACACTCTGGTTGGTGATGTACCCTGAGAAACTGACTTGACCCCTGTGGATAAGTTGCCTGAGCTCTGTGTCCGGCCACTGTCAGAGTTGCATGAAGAGATGTGAGTTAAGGGTATGCACTTTTTACATGGGTAACAATTTTAATCACATTCTGAAAAGCATGGTTAGGTTCAGGTGTCACTTGGGATTAGCTGACATCCTCTGCAGATGACACTGTGTAGACTCACACTCAGAAGCGACCTCTCTGACCTGAGTAGTGAAAACAGAAAGCTGTTCGGTCATAGCGGCTGCTCCCCCATCTGTGCACACACTGGCACAGAATGACCAAGTCAGTCATTCCTGGTGTGTCGTCATTCAAGGGCTTGAATAGGTCTGCAGCTGTGGTGCTGGTTGGAGACAAGAGCGTACATTGCACATCCTCATGCTCATCCTCCTGGAAAGCATATCACACAAAAACAAATATTGTTGCCGTATCAGCACTGAGAGACTTATCAATATGGATTGTGTACCGTTGTGACTTTTTTTTCGGCAAGACTGAGTCTCGCTTTGTAGTTCAGGCTGTCCCTGAGCTCAGCCTTGAACTCACAACAATCCTCCTGCCTCTGCCTCCTGAGTGCTGGGATTACAAGCGTGAGCCACCACGCCTGGCACTGTGGTATGTGGTTCTGATTGCTGGTGGGTGTGGGTCTCCACGCCCGGCATTGTTGTATGTGGTTACCAGGGATCGAACCTGGGCCCTTGCGCTTGCAAGACAAGTGCCAGAACCACTGAGCTAAATCCCCAGCCCCCCATTGTGACGTTTTGATTTCCTCTACCAAGTGTGGCTCAGGGTCCCCTGCTATCTGACAGTTTTGTTACTTGTTAAAAGAACATGTGCCACCTTTTAAACCACAGCCTCCCCTAAGACTACTTGACAAACATCCCTGGCAGTGGCAGGATCCACCCTTCACCAGCTGTAAAGGGCTGCTTAGCTTTAGCATGCAGTCAGCCAGCCACCAGGAGTATAGACACATTTGATGAAGTAGTGGCCCTTAGCAATTGCCCGTGTTTATGTTATTTTTTCTTTGAACAACCCCAAAGGTTTGTCTTTTAATGCAGGTTGCTTGGTTTCCGTGTGTTGAAGCAGTCGAAGGCTGCGTGGCTTTGTTGGGTGACTGCCACCCACATCCTCCAAAGCAGACGTGGAGAGTGTCGATCACCTGCTGTAACAAACCTGTATTTAAATAGGATGCTTGGTAGTTTCTTTTAAATGCAGCTTTATTTTTTGGCAGCCTTGGAGTCCTTTGCTGTCTATTCATTGGACTCTTTCCCCTTTTCCAAAGAAACTCTTTGGTGAAGTTTATTTTTTTACTTATTTTGACTGTGGTTAGCTTGTGGGCTTACCAAAACTATGACTAAGACTAGAGCACAGTGCAGCAAAGGCATGGACTAAAGCGGCAGTTATGGTCTCTGCACAGTTTGCCCCTCTGCACAGTTGGCCCCTCTACTGTGGTCTCTGTGTTTACAGCCGCTGCCCAGGGCCAGCATTGCTGCCTCAGCTCCACTGCAGATCATCAGGCATTAGATTCTCATAAGGAGTTCACAACCTAGAATCATCACTTGAACAGTTCATGGTGGGTTTGTAAATACTCAGGAAGCTAAGCTCACTGCCAGCCCCTCACCTTCTGCTGTGCAGTCTGATTCCTAACAAATCAGAATTGGTTTGCAGATCCCTGCCGTGCTCAGATACTCTCTTGTCTTAAACACACTAGCCCATCTCTCTGCCGTTTTATGCAGTAGTTCTGGAAGTCCTCTCGGATGACTGTGTTTAGTTGTGCTGCCCCAGCTGCTTCAACGTCCTGACCCAGACGTTGACTTTTCACGGTCATTTTGACTTTGGAAAAGAGCCAGAAGTTGCGCAGTGTCAGATCTTGGGATTAAAGTGGATGAGGACACTGCTGGATAATGTTTTCATGTGGCAGAAATTGCCTTCAGAGTTTGCTCAACATGGGGTGATCAGAAAATGCAATGAGTACGAACATTTCAGAATATTTACAGTAAAGACACATTCCCTTTAATCACCCTAAAATCATTCAGAGCACACATATTCTATTTTTGTTAGGAATGCATCTTTTATGGCAATAAGTGTTTTTATAATTTTGACATTCGCATGGATTGTACTAAACCCTATGTAATGAAAAAGTCATCTCAATATGTGATTAGCATAAAATCATTAATGATGTATTTTATTGGGGTTTTGATGCTAAGTTTTTTAAATCTGCCGTACATTGACCCCGAACAGCACACTGAGTTCAGAGTGATAACCCTGAAATGCATGGGAGCCGGAGGGCCTGGGGGCCCAGACCGCGGCCCAGGGGACCCTGTGTGTCTCTCGTATGGATTCGTATCACAAGCAGTGGGCGAAGGACCCTAGCTGACACACTCTGTGCTCTAGATTCCTGTCACTGTGTCGTAAGCAGAAATGAGATTTTTCATGTGGATTATTGTTTTGTATCTTCTGATCCTCTGAGCACTTTCAGATTGATTTCTAATGAGTCTTTTAAGTATGTTTTTAGGTAAGAAGCTAAATTGGGCATTTTATGACTACAGCTTGAATTTTATTCTGAAAAATATACAAGCCCTATTGCCATCTACTGTAATTACTTTCATTATTCATACAAGATAGTACCTGAACTGAAGTTTCTAGATGTCCTTGTCAAGATTTTATATGGTTTAGTTCTTCTGTGGCTCTGTTTTTTTTAACCATAGTATTTGCCTGAGTTTTCCTTGCTGCAGCATCCATAGATAGGCTCATACAAGCCGTATTTCCTCCAGTAATAAAAGCATTTATCTGTCTTGATAAGACCAGTTTTGCATATTACAGAGCTCCTTCTGCCATTCTTTCATGTTGTGTAAAAATAATATTTTTTCTATTTAAGTAGAGCTTGGTTATTAACATTTCACCTGGGTTATGATGTAATTTTTTTCACAAATCTCTCATCTTTTATTTCCAATTTCAGTTAAAGTATGCCTAAGTTTAAAAGTCTACGTATGTTATATTTTGATTTCAAATATAGGGCAGTTAAACTTAAAACCTTTAAAATCAACAAGACAGATGTTAATGTGGATTCGGGCTAAATATCAGGGGTTTACAGTATGAGAGGGGGCCGTCCTGTCTTCTCATGGTGAGTTTGAAAGGAAAGGTGTTCACAGTGTAGCTGGGATGTAGTGGCTTTATGGACCGATGGCAGATGACAGCCATCTTCTTCAGCGTGTGTGTGTGTGTGTGTGTGTGTGTGTGTGTGTGTGTGTGCGCGTGCGTGCGCGTTTCTTTCCTTTCAATCAAAATAGAGGGCTGTGAACACTGAAGGTGGTGCGTGCCTGCTGAGTCTCCACTTGCTGGGTGGATTTTCTGCGAAGACACAGGCTGTAGCTGTGTCAGGCTTTCCCGGCCCAGTGTCATCCGGACCAGCTGCTGGACTGTGTCAGAAGGATGAGGCAGTGTGAGGATGCATTCCGGCTGTGTTCCAGTCGGACTTCCGCAGAAGCGGATGTGGGCCGGCTGTGGCTCGGGGCCAGTGCTTTGCTGGCCCTTGTCCTGAGTACTCCAGGGACCCACCTGACAATGGATAAACGGGCCCCCATCTCCCATCATGATTCTGGATAAACTTGAAGAGCTGTACAGACCTTTGACTTCAAGAAGGCAAATCCAGTATTTACTAATTCTAGTCTGTGAGGCTGCCCTTATCTTGCGAGTGCTGCTTGTTCGTGTCTGCTGCAATCATTTAAGCTTCTACCTTGACAGCAGTTGTGACATAACAGGCCCATAAAACCTAACCTGCCGCTTTAGGTTCCTAACCTTCTGGCTTTGGCTCTTATTTTCTATATATTTCCCTCCTCTGCTCATTTCCTTAGCAGTGAATGTTCCCCACAGTGTAAAAATAGCCTTCTGACTCAGCAGGGAGAATTTGTGGCGAATGTTTCTCCGTGAAGATGTAAGGAAACCTTTCTAACATGTGCCCGATGCTGACCCCGCATGGGGCCTTTCAGTGGCAGAGGTTGAATGGGCTTTGTAAGTAGCCAAACATGTAAATACACCAAAACTAAGAGCAACCTGGTAACCCGGATTCATACCTGCCAGCCAAGCCTGGAACTGGCACAGGACTCTTTTCCCTACTCCGTGGCCTCACTGTGGGAGTGCGAGTGGGCATGTTGTGATCGTGTCCGGAATTTACCCGAAATCTGACCTTCACCACATTTACATGCTCAGCTGGCTCACTGCCTTCATAGGCTATTGCATACCTGGTATTGTCCGTTTGTATTAGACTTTCCGAGGGAGGAACTTGAGGTGAAGATTGTTTGGGGAAGAGATAGCAGAACGCTTCATTTCTTTTAAAGTCTTATCCACTCCTACCATGGTTAGCCTGTGGCCCTGCTTGGAAGGGTAGGTAACACATTTTCGTGTAATGATTACTGCTCCTTTAGAGTGAATAGAGGGTTCTTCAGCGATCAGAGAGTCAGTTGGCTGGTTGTGTTGGTCCCTTAAGCTCTAGCAGACATCACTTCCTGTGGCTGTGAGAAACCAGGAGAGCAGGGGCCCAGCCGGCGGCCATGTGGGACAAAGCCCGATCCGTAGTCCTTCTCTGACCCTCTGGGCTTGTCCATCAGCTCAGATTTTAAAAGGAGTAGAAAATACACTATGATGATAATTCTCTTTTTTTGTTCTGATAAATTCCTTTGTAAATGAAATTCATTAAATTGTCCTTCTGATTCTGCAAGTTTGAACATTCCAAATAAAACTAAGCTAGCAAGCTCTGGGAAGCCCTTACAAGTTTCCAGAGTGCTAACCCCAAAGGCCTCCTAGAGACGAACTTGGCCGAGAACAGGGTTGGCACCTGTCAGGCACCGCCTGTGTGCCAGTGACTCTGACCATGCTGTGTGCGATTTCCTTCAGTCCCGAGTGGTCTGCATGTGACACATGACAGTGACCAACTTTCCCAGGTCTCGAGGTATATAGAGCCGGGATTTGAACCTGTCCTGGATAATTCCAGAACCTCGGCAATCTTTAAACACAGTACCATCTATGTGTTTTCATATTTCCTGCTTAGCAAATAATACTTTATATACTTATCAGGTATGAAAAGTTTCCATAAAACACTGGATTGCTGCGTAAAATACCAACATGCTCTCATCCACTAGTCTGTACATCCGCTCACGGGGTGAAGCTCACTAACTGAGCAGTCATTTCTGCAGCAGGTTAATGAAACAACACGCTGGTCAGCATTAATTAAAATGAAAGATAGACGGGAAGCAAGAGAAGTCAAAACCAATGCCCTGTTTCCTTAGTACCACGATTTTTGCATTTTTTATGCAAATGTGAGTTGGGTTTGGCCTTGAAAGTACCGAAAGATTTCATCTTGTTTCCCGTGGAGGTAGCTCGGAGGTGTGTCTGATGCCCAGAACGAGGCCCGCCAGACCTCGGACGTGCCGCTGCCTTGCCACTGGACTTCCAAGCCCCAGGACGCATGCAGTAATTCACATTGCTTACTCCCTGGAAGAAGGATGTGTTCATTTAAGTTAGCACCGCGTTTATAGCAGAGGATCAAAAGCTGGGCTTGGAATACTTACTTTTTAAAGGCTTTTTTTTTTTTTTTTAGAAAAGTCTAAGGTTTATAACAAAACTGAATGGAAAGTATGGCACATTGCCGGGTCCGCTCCAGTGCGCACACACGCGTGACTTCTGCCGGTGTTGCTTCCGGCTCCGGAGGCTGGGGACCTGCCGGGGAGCTGCCCTGCAGCAGCGCACTCGTGCCCGCTTTGCAGGTCGGCGTCCTTCAGCGAGGGAGGCTGGGGCCCTCCCTTCGCGTCAGAGGCACCGGTTTACGTGTTCAGCTGGAGGCCGTCATGGCCGCCTTCAGATAGTGTTAGTATTGAGGAACGCTGCTGTGAGCATTTGTGTGAAGTTTCTCTGTGAAATAGGTCCCTAACTCTATGGAGTAACTTCCAAGGCACACAGTTGCCAAACTGTAAAGGAAAGTATGTACAGTTTTGCAAGAAACCACTGGGCCGTCCGCCTCTCAGCGCACTGTCCGGCTGAGCGTCTCCCGAGCCCTGCTGCCCCACTGCTCAGCCTGTGTTGTCCTCTCCCCTCCCTGCAAGATACTTGCTGTCCTGTGCGGGCATGTGAGTTTGCTTTCCCTTTAATGTAGAACTCTTCCTTTAAACGCAATACTTTTTCCTGGAGAAACACAACAGTACTTCTCTATGGTAAGTACAAGCAAAAAGTGAGCCTCTGGTAGCTCATCGCAGAGGTTCCTGGTTCCAAAGACGAGGTTAGCATCCAACTTCCCAGCAGCTTCGCAGTGGCTGGACTTGATGGGAGGGAGGCCCAGGGTACAGACTTGGGGAGGGAAAAAAGATTTTTAAAATACGATCCTATTTTGTTAAGTTCTGCTAGATACAGAATTCTTGCCAGGTGCTGAAGTGATTGTGGGTCATTGTCACTGTGTGTTGTGGCCCTCCTTGGGTG
>PVIR01004724.1:0-23719 GCA_004026965.1 Petromus typicus
TGGGTGTGGAGACCCACACCCAGCAGCAACCAGTACCACATACCACAGTGCCGGGCGTGGTGGCTCACGCCTGTAATCCCAGCACTCGGGAGGCAGAGGCAGGAGGATTGTGATGTGAGTTTGAGGCTGAGCTCAGGGCCAGCCTGAACCACAAAGCGAGACCCTGTCTCAAAAAACCTAAAAAAAAAAAAAAAAAATTCCCCTGTACATCCACAGAACGTTAATTAGAAGCACTTGCAGAGTAGAAAGGTCTCTTTCAAAACACTGGAGAGTTCAAGCCACTATGAAACAATGCAGATCTCGTCTCTGGGTGCAGGTCAACGTCTGAGCGTGTGTGTTTGTATACATGATATAGATTTTACAAAGTTAAAAAAAGATATCCTATATTTAGATTATAATTGTGTTTCAGTGAAAACTGCAGCAATACAGAACAGTAATAACAATATATAAAGTGTTTGGTACTTTCTGGAACACACTAAGTACTTAATAAATTATAACTTCATTACCAAAATTAACATTTATATTAATGTAAAAACTGAAAATTATTTTTAAATGTCTTATTCAACCCTTGAAACAGACTCAGGTGGACAACTGAGTTTCAGAAAGATGTGCTTGTGATATCACAACTAATAAGCATTCAGGACTCTAAACTTGAATCTATATAATTTTTCTTCAGATTCAATCTTCTTTCTATTAGAATATGCTGCTTTCCCAGAAAATGGATATTTCTACTTAATCAATTATTGGGGCAAGAAATTTATAGACATCTTTGATACATTTTTCTTTCCTCCTGTTTGAAAATAATCACCCAATTGTTTCAGTTCTGTTTTTTAAGTGTCTCTATGTCAGCCCCAACAACATGGACCAGACTACTTCCATTTTTTCTTGCCTACAACTATAATCCCAGCCTTCTTGGTATTGTTGGGTCTCCATGAACATTTTCAAGTTTGATGATTTACTAGAACTTGTAAGACTCAGTATAAAGCCGTATCAATTACTATTATTTTTAACAGCAAAAGGACACCAGTTAAAATCAGCAAAGAAAAAGCACATTGGGTAAAGTATTGAATAAATTTGCAGAGTTCACTTTCGTAGTAGAAGTGTACGTGAAATATATACCAGGCTTCTCAGAGTCAATGCCCAAGGTTTGTACAAGGAGCAGATTTTCAAGCACTCTATCTCTCTCACATACAAAAATTCTAGACTCCCAGGTGGAAAAAAAAAAAAAAGTATGTTCAGTACAAACTATATTGTTTGTATAAATATAAAATACTGATTCTCAGTAGTTCTAAAAATGGGAGATTCTCTTCCAAAATCCAAGATGAAGCCAGCTTTGGCCCAACCTTGCAAGAAGGCTTCTGTAATTCTTTTCTGTAGCATTAGTTATCTGTATCGATTCTTAGTACCATGCAATCTACTTTCTTTTATAGCCAGTCTAATCTTGCCCCACCTCCAGCTTTCCTAAGGTATAACAAAAACAGTATACAATGAAAGTATACCTTATATTTTGATATAAGCATATATCACAAATGATTGCTATAACAAGAATACTTAAAATTGCCGGCCGTGGTGGTTCATGCCTGTAATCCTAGTACTCAGGAGGCAGAGGCAAGAGGACTGCTAGCCTGGACCACATAATGAGTCCAAGGTCAGCCTGAACTACAAAGTGACACCCTGTCTCAAAAAACTAAAAAAAAAAAAAGAAAAGAATGCTTAAGATTAACTCTCAGCAAATTCCAAGTATATACCACCACATTATGAAAAAGTCTGTATACTTCATTTAGTATAAGTATAATCTGTAACTTGTTTTTTTTATTCTGAAAATTTGTGCCCTGACCACCAATATCCTTGCATTGCCCTTCTCCTTTTTCTTTGTAAACTATCTTCTATTCTCTTTTCTGAGTTTGACTCTTCTAGATTCCACTTTACATTACTGCTGGCTCCCTCTAACTAGGAGTTGCCAATCTGTGGAACCAATCAACTGCAGATAGGAAATATCTAGCAAGAAATACTGTGTCTGTACGTAACATGTACATACTTTTTCTTTGTATCATTTCCTAAAAATACAA
This sequence comes from Petromus typicus, assembly GCA_004026965.1. Taxonomy (NCBI): domain Eukaryota; kingdom Metazoa; phylum Chordata; class Mammalia; order Rodentia; family Petromuridae; genus Petromus; species Petromus typicus. The sequence goes on from PVIR01004724.1 coordinate 2,070, forward strand.
TGTAACAACTATTTACACAGCATTTACATTGTATTATGCATCATACATGCATTTCATGTAAGGTACATGAGCATCTCCAGATTTTGGTATCTTCTTGGCCTAGAGGGAAGTGTCCTGGAACCCATTCCTAGAGATATTAAGGCATAACTCTATTCTCTTCTCTGTTACTGGTTTAATAATGTCCTGCAGGTTTGTCCACAGTGTTGCAAATGCCGAGATTTCCTTCACTTGTTTTGCCTAGAAGCACTTCTCACATAGAGCTCAATTTGTAAACCATACTTGTACAAAAAAGTAACACAAATCAGTACTGTAGCTATTGATTATAGAAATGCACACATTTCTATTTTTAGTCATTTTGACTTTGTTATCACTTTTTCAACACTAAAACTGGCAGTTTAAAAGACATAGCAACCAAAGAATGAATTCTCACATTTACTGCTCTTTTAAAATGTTTTTATTGAGTTATGTACGTGTATGAAATCCACACAAGGAATGTAAATATTATGTACTACAAACAGGTACAGCCCCCCACCCAAAAAAAAGGGGAGAAATGGGGATGGGTAGAAGGGGGAGGGAGGGAAGAGAAAGAGGATAAAAAAAACAAAGTGTTTTATGTTCATGTACCAACTTCCAAAAAAAATATAAACATGGAGCTGGGAATTTAGCTGAGTTGTTCTGGCATTTGCCTTGCAAACGCAAGGTCCTGAGTTCAATCCTTGGTAACCACATACCACAGTGCCGGCGTGATGGCTCACACCTGTAAGCTCAGCACTTGGGAGGCAGAGGCAGGAGGATTACTGTGAATTCAAGGCTGAGCTCAGGCCCAGCCTGAAATATAAAGTGAGACACTGTCTCAAAAAAAAAAAAAAAAAAAAAAAGTAAAATGATAACAGGTACTGAGTTAGATGTGGTACCTATGTAGTAGTTTAGTCCTCATAGAACTTGAGAATAGTAAGTCAAGAATGTAAATTACATTAGCAATCCTGAGGAAAAATTCACTTTTTAAATTCCAGACTTGTATTTCTACCTTACCAAACCTAGTCATTGAATACAGTCTGCTTCTAAGGCATTTCAAGTAGATTTTGGTTGACCATTTCATATTTTGCTAGTGGTTTTTTATTTTAAACACACTGAGAGTAGATATCAATCATTTTTTTCCATTTTAAAAATTTTGATAATTGTGTTTGAAGTGATTTGTTCTTTTTACATAATATACATTCACTTCATGTGAATGGTTACTTGTTCTTCTTTTTAAAGTTCCCAAAAGGCGCTAGTTTCACACATAGCATATATTCAATAAAGATGTACATACATTCTTGCACTTACTCATTCATTCATTTGTTTTTGACATAGTCTCACTATGTACCTCAGGCTGGCCTTTATAATGATCCTCCAGCTTCAGCCTTCAGAGTGCTGGGATTGCAGGTGTGTGCTACCACATTTTATTAATACAGATGTATTGTACATGTTTATATATACATATATACATTTAAGTTTTTTGAGACAGGGTCTCGATTTTCTGTAGTTCAGGTTGGTCCTTAACTCAGCCTTGAACTAAGCAATCCACTTGTCTCTGCCTCCCAAGTGCTGGGATTACAGGCGTGAGCCACCATGCCCAACACTGTGGTATGTGATACTGACTGCTGGTGGGTGTGAGTCACCACACTCAGCATTGTTGTATGGGGTTACTGGGAATCGAACCTGGGCCCTTGTGTTTGCAAGTCAGGCACTGGAACCACTGAACTAAATCCTCAGCCCTCATTTTGCTTTCATGTGCAATTCACATCACAAATTTCAAATGCCATAATTGATGAAATGAAAACATTTTAATGTATTTGTAAACCTTAGCCCATATTTCCTATTTTTTCCACAAGGTAAAACACTAGAAATGGAATAAATAGTTCAAAGGACATTGACATTAACTGCAACAGGGGCCTAACTCAAATCCTACCAACAGAAACTTTGAGTAAACCAAATTTTCTTTAATGGTAAGTTACGCTGAGGAATCAGAAAATCATATTTAGTGAGATTCCACTTTAGGATCTATGTTGAGTTTACCAAGGAATGAGAGTCTTCTGGAAAAATAATTATTAAACACATTTATTTACTTGTCTATAGGTACCATACTTAGTACAGGTGATAAATAAGAATATAAATAAGATTCAGATGATTTGTAAGTTTTTTTTTTCTTTTTGCCAAAAATTGGTTTAGAGTAAAAATGATACAAAACAGTGAAAATTTCTTTTAGGACAACATATGTGTGAGTTTAAACAATAAAACCCTGGGGTCAGGGATGTAGCTCAGTGGTGCTATGCCAGCCTGACAAGCACAAGTTCCTGTATTCGATCCCCAGTAACAAAAATCAACAACACCAAAGCAAAACAATAAAACCCCTGGGCAAAAAAGTATATGAGAAATATATAATCACATATTTTATTCTTTCCCTAAAATTACCATGAAAAAAGGATTTGAATATACTGTTTCACTGCTAGCAAAAAATACTTTGCATATACCACATGCAAACATCAAATCTGTTTGTTTTATTTTTATGATCTGCAGTTCCTAAGTACATATGTTCTGATCCTCTCCAAGAATTATGGTCTACAATAAAAATTAGTTTGTGATGTGCTTTTCTATGACATAAGCTAAGTCGTATTTTCTGTTTGATGAGTGAAGAACCCAAACAGTTTAACTGGACTTCATTTGCCTTAATCAAAATAGAACCAAGAAAAGACCCCAAGTCCTTCTAATAACTACTAAGGTAGTTAGCGCTATACCCTTGGGTATACTTCAAATAATTAAATTTTGGTTCTAATAAACTGCCAACGTTCTCAAGAAAGATGGTATAGAAGTGATCACAATTTAAGATCTAAAGATTACTGCATATTTGCTATGTGTGAAACTAGGGCTTTTTGGGAACTTAAAAAATAAAACAAGTAATCACTCACATGAAGTGAGTGTGTATTAGGTCAGAACTTTCTTCAAAATGGAAAATAAGGGGCTGGGGATTTAGCTCAGTGGTTCTAGCGCATGCCTTATAAGCACAAGGTCCCAAGTTCGACCCCTGGTAACCACATACCACCATTTGGTGACAGCCAAGAGTTCTCTGGAGAATATAATAAACAATTCACTTTTTAGGGATTAAAATCCTTTTGAATATGTGATAAGAACTATGGAGCTATTCAGAGAAAAAAAAACAGTGACCAAAATATACAGTTAATGTTTACATTATTTAACATTTGTTACAGTAAAAGACACATTGGCATTAATTCCCCTCAAGAATCTTCATATTTTAGAGATACATACTGAAGAATATATAGATAAGATGATATGCCTGGCATGTGCTAAAAATCACTAAATGATCGATGAAGGAAGGCACAGAATGGGGCGATGGTAGCAAACTTTTTAGAGATGAGTACCTAACCCATAACCCAAAACCCACTTATTTATTAAAACATGCCAACACTGAAATTAAACCTAAATACTAGCCAGGCATGGTGGTACACTTGGGGATCCCAGCATTTGGGAGGCTGAGGCAGGAGAATCTCTGCTAGTTCAAGGCCAGCCTCAATCATGAGTTTAAGACTCACCTAATTACACAGAGAGATCTTACCTCCAAAAAAACCTAAATATTAAGATTTTAGTTTAAAAACAACAATTCATGTATTAACATCTTTTGTCTTAGAAGAATAGAAAATATGCACATCATAGGTTCGCCATCATTGGGTTCAGTCATAATTAAAATGTTATGGTAACTGGTAAGACGCAGGCATTCACAAAATTCTGCTTTTTACTTTATTTATGATGGATAAGATTCAAGGAGATAAAAAAACATCAAAGAAAATATTCACATTTACTACATTTAGATTGAGCTTTTGATGAGACAATTGATGTAAAGGGCCTTTTAACCTAAAAATTGCTTGGGCCTGGGATTTAGCTCAGTGGCGTCATGTCAGCCTGGCAAGGGCAAGGTCATAAGTTTGACAGCAGGTACCACAAAAAAAAATCCTAACCTAATAACTGCTTAAAAAGAAGTATGGAGGTTATTTTCTATGTCAATCTATTTTCAGGTAAAACTGTGCAAATCATGCAATAATTGAATATATAGAAACAGTAAAAACTTCCTCCACCTTTCCAACCACTAGTAACCACAGTTATACAAATACATATTTCTATAATTAAATAAAACAATCCTTAACACTGCAAAACAAGACAAAAAATGAAATAACACAGAAACAATAAAGACTATCACTTGTTAATTACTATCAACTGGGTTACGAAGTGAATATTTATATTAACAACTATTTCTATTATTTAAAATTTTTCATTCACATTCCAAAAAGTTATTTGAGGATAATTAAAGTTACTTAATATAATTAAGCTCTGAACTTCTTAATAGTTTAAATTAAGAGTATGGCTTGTGTGTAGATGTTGTCGCAAAGCCTCACACAAATGAGGTGGAGATTTTCTTGGAGAGGCCTGGACCCAGAGTGTGCGATGCTGGAAATGACTCTTGGTGCAACGCTAACCCCAAAGGCACTAGTTTTAAGTGTGAGTGCTGCTCTCTCTAAGTAGTCTGGATAAGAGAAAAGGGACAGAAACACATTAGGGTCCCTTGTTGCTTTTGCTGTCTTCCACTGCCACAAAGTGTTGCCCCTCTGCCGTGCCAACCTGCCTTAGAACCAGCCAATCATGGACTGAAGCCTCTAAAAACTATGAGCTAAATAAATCTTCCCCATTTAATTTTGGGCATCAGATATTTTGTCTCAGCAATGAGAAAATTATGAAAAGATTTTTTTTTTGAGACAGGGTCTCAATTTGCAGTTCAGGCTGGCCCTGAGCTCAGCCTCAAACTCACATCACAGCAATCCTCCTGCCTCTGCCTCCCAACAGCAGGGATTACAGGCGTGAGCAACCACGCCCAGCACTGTGGTATGGTGGTACTGGTTGCTGCTGGGGTGAGTCTCCATACCCAGTACTGTTATGTGGTTACCGGGGATCGAACCCAGGTGCTTGTGCTTGCAAGACAGGCACCGGAACCACTGAGCTAAATCCCAAGCCCATGAAAAGATCTTTAATATTCAGTGTGTAAAGGCAAAAGCCAAAAACAGAGAATACCAACGAAGTGGTGGCCCTAAATTCTAAGAAAAATTCAACACTATAATGGCATGAGTAACATTATACAATGTGGCAGCAATTTTTGTTTCGTTTCTTTTTGTTTTTGATAGTCTGGCCTTCATCTCATGACTACCCTAACCTGGTCTTGAACTTGTGATGACCCTCCTCCTTCTGTCCCCTGAGTGCTTGGATTACAAGTATGCACCACTGTGCTCCACAAGTTTTATAAAAATAGTGCAATGTTTCAGTCTGGATCTAAATATCCTCCAAAGGCCCATACGTGAAAAAGTTTGGTCACTAATGTGGCCTTGTTGGGGAGTTACAGAACCTTTAGGAGGCAAGGCTTTGTGGAAGGAGGTTAGGTAACTGGAGGCCACCCCTGAGAGACATAAGTCCTATGTCCTCTTCCTGTCTCTTGGCTTCCAGACCACCATGAAATAATCAGCTTCCTCAGCCACATACTTCAGTCACAATGTACTACTACTACCTTATCACAGGACTGAATCTTCTCAAACCATGGGCCAAAGGAAATCTTGACTATCTCAGGTATTTTATAACAGTGATGGAAAACCGGTTAACATACAAATGACTCAAAATTGTTGTGAAGTTTTAGAAATAAAGCAACACATGGATTTCTAAAAGCACAAACAAATTTAGTAACTGCTAAGTTCTTGGCTACCTGGTTCTCTAAGGGCAAAGTCCACATTTTATTGATCTTTCTATGTCCACCATCTGTAGAAGCATACCAACCCAGCACATCATGGGGACCCTTGAGTATTTCTTGAATCAGGTAATGACTCTCATACTGAGTAGTAAATAAACATTACTAAATATTTTGAAACTCACTTTTTAAATAATATTACTTTAAGACACATTTACTAACAACATTTATTAGCAAAAGTTTATCTAAATATTTTCTTCAATCTATTCCATTTGTTTACTCTAATTATTAAATTAAGCACATCAATTTTTTGACTGACTTTAGGACATAATTTTAGGAGCTGTTTCTACTGAATTAAATTCTATACTTTCTAATGATTCAGCGTATCATACTCCTCTTTCAGCAATTTCTTCACCTTTTCCTGAAAGCTAATGGTACTAGTTCTTTCCAACAATGCTACACCAGCTGTAACTCTTAGACTTTCACACAGGTCCTTTACCTCTAAATATTTTCTCTCTAAGTATTAATTATGAAAATAAGAAGCCTTTCAATTGTTTCTACCCTTTAACCAGTTATGTAATAATTACACTTTTATTTATGCTTATAAGTATATTGAAATAAATATTTTGAAGATAAAAAACAAAGCAACTTTTTATATTTCAAAATAGGACTAGTATAATTATAAGAGCACAATTAAGAGTAAACCTGCATGACACTCAGTTTCTTCAAACTAAGGAATACTAACCAAAGTAATACTCAAAAATCTAAAGAACTTGAAACTAATTCTGCAAAGAAATTAATTTCAATGGGGTTATTTGACAGACACAGATTTTAAAAGTCTGCAAATGTAATAATTAAATCTGCATACTCAGGCAAATCCAAAAAGAAGTAATATTTTAAAATATCTGAATATTAGAGGAAGGAACATGGAGCAGCTACTCTAGGGTACGGTTTCTCTGACGTTGAGGAAAATGTTCTGGAACTAGGTAATAGTGATGGTTGCACAATATTGTAATTGTACTAAATGCCACTGCAATTGAACACCTTAAAATTATCTAAATAGCAAATTTTATGTTGTATCAACTATGTAACTAAAAAGATGAATTCAAAATTCATACTGCTTATAAAAATAAAATATGCTTGTTTACAATGACATTATTTCACTCAACAGATTATAATGTATATGAAATAACCTAATTTTTCTATATGTAAATGATCATTTCAAACCATTAGATAACTATTTTGTCAAATGATTGAGTTAAAGTACACACAAAGAATGTCTTCCCCAGGAACAATGCCTTTATACATCCAGAGATGTTTATTCTACTATAAACTTATAATAGAAAAACAAAACCAAATTTCAACAATTAAATTGTTAATTATTTGACAGAATACTTTAAATGTCTTCAAGTGAAAACTGGAAGATTATAGAGCAATAATTAAAATTGTGCAAATATTAATATTTTAATAGAATGTTACCACTAATTTAAAATTAGAGGGTATCACATTTTCAATAGACTTATAAGTATTGTTATATTGAAATACATATATATGCAGACATATGCAGATTGTATACACATATGTATACACATGCAGATTGGGTGAAGGCATTAAACCTGACAGTTTGTTCCATTCACGATTTTCATTTGTATTATCATTTCAAGTTTTTTTTTTTCAATTTTTTTAAAACAGGGCCTCACTCTGTAGTTCAGATTGGCCCTGAACTCACTATGTAGCTGAGGCTAGCCTCAAATTCATAGCAATCCTCCTGCTTCTACCTCCTGAGTGCTGGGATGACAGGAGTAAGCCACCACACCCAGCTCATTTCAGTTTTTTTAACAGAAAGTTTTTCAATTGTCTTCCCCATGTTAAGTAAAAAGGTGAAAAGAATAAGGTTTTTTAAAAGTACCTTTATTTCACTGCCATCTTCTTGGATATGATTATCATATACTAATAGAAAAAAATAATGCTATTTTTCAGACACACAAAATTCCCACTAAATGAATGCTGTACTTATTCCTACATTCTCTACACTGGTTATGATATATAGTCCCTAACATAAGCACCTGAGTTATAAAGCCATACCTTTGCGTAGAGGTTGTGGCATCATTAAGATCTGGATGAGCAAAAGGGATGTGACATCATGATAAAGAATTGGGACTTCAGGCTGATGGTCTTCATTTCCCAACCTAAAAGAAGAATGCATTATCACTTTAGGTAATATTGTACGTCTTACCTAATTCATTTTATATTTTACATACACTCTATAAAATAGAAATCAATGAGACAATAAATCTCAAAAAAAGTTGGAGGTCATATTTGTTGCCTAAGAATATAATTTTTACTTTTTTGTTTCCTTTTTCTAAATTGAAATCCATGCAAAGACACCTTGTCTTGCCAAATTAAACAGGTGTGACATGTTAACTTGATCATGAGTCTGTGATCTTTTAAATTACAGAAATTAAATGAAGCATTAAATAGAATATGAGAAAATTTCACTATAAATAAAACTCATAGGACACTATCACAAACTAAGCACTAAGCAATAAAAAAGTTCATGCTACAGAATAACAGGTCCAGCTTACAAATCAAGTCACAATTAAAAGCCTCGCTAATATCTCTTATTAAAAAAACATTTCTACTTCATGGCTAACATAAATTTCAAACAATATCTCATGTATGCAAAGTTTCAAAAAAAACCGTAGTAATAACTAAGGCAGAATTTAAAAGACAAAGTAGTTAGCCTTAGGAACGTATAACAGTACACAAAGCATGGAGTATAAATAAGTAGAGTTTATTCTAAAATAGTTTTTAAAAAGGATTAAAATGGGGTTAATTTTTTTTTTTTTTTATGCTAGAAATTCAACCCAGTGTGTGTCACATTCAAGGCAACTGTGAGCACTCCTAGCCCGAGCATCATATATTTTCTTATTGCAGGTATAGTTTTTTGGGGGGGTTTTTTAGGGTTTTTTTTTGTTGTTGTTGTTGTTTTGTTTTTGTTTTTGTTTTTTTAGGTTTTTTGAGACAGGGTCTCGCTTTGTGGTTCAGGCTGGCCCTGAGCTCAGCCTCAAACTCACATCACAATCCTCCTGCCTCTGCCTCCCGAGTGCTGGGATTACAGGTGTGAGCCACCACGCCCGGCACTGTGGTATGTGGTACTGGTTGCGGCTGGGTGTGGGGTCTCCACACCCAGTATTGTTATGTGGTTACCGGGGAATTGAACCCGGGCCCTTGCGCTTGCAAGACAGGCGCCGGAACCACTGAGCTAACTCCCCGGCCCCCTTTCTTTTCTTTTTCCTTTTAAAATTTCTCTTCTTTTGTTTTCCTAACTTTGGTCTTGTAAAGAGGAGAGAAGCCTAGACTTGAGAGACAGGATCCATAGTCTTGGAGAGGAAAACAACAGTATGCTGACAGATACTTGGAGAAGTCCAGAGAGCTATCTTCCTTTGGAAGTTATAAGCTTTGTAGTAGCAAGGATTGATTTATTTACCAGCGTTTCCATTGCCTCATATCTAGTCAGTGGTACCCAAATATTTGTTAGAAAATGGAGCCTGATAAACAAGTTGAGTAATTTTTGTTCATCCCATCTCTAATCAGAAGTGTATCATACAAATTTAGCCAATTCTGGAAGTTTAACTTTTACTTCTGTTGCCTAACATTAAAAACTATACCTGCAGGGCCGGGGAGTTAGCTCCGTGGTTCTGGCGCCTGTCTTGCAAGCGCAAGGGCCCGGGTTCAATTCCCCGGTAACCACATACCATACTGGACGTGGAGACTCATGCCAGCAGCAACCAGTACCACATACCACAGTGCCGGGCGTGGTGGCTCACGCCTGTCATCCCAGCACTCGGGAGGCAGAGGCAGGAGGATTGTGATGTGAGTTTGAGACTGAGCTCAGGGCCAGCCTGAACCACAAAAGCGAGACCCTGTCTCAAAAAAAAAAAAAAAAAAAAAAAAAAAAAAAAAAAAAAAAAAAAAAAAAAAAAGAGAAGGAAAAAAAAAAAAAAGAAAGGGGAAGGAAGGAAAGAAATAGGAAGGGAAGAAAAAAGAGGGGAAAGGAAAGGAAGGAAATAATGAGGACGTGAAGGACAAAAGGAAGAGAAGGAAAAAATAAGTGAAGGAGGGAGGGAGACAAACAGAAGTGGAGAGATAAAAGAAGAAGGAAGACTAAATTAGAGGGGGACCATTTCTGTTGTTCAAATCCCCCACAGAACTAGTTTCCCATATGATCAACAATGATTTAATTATAAAGTTTAGTGAACAGTTAAATCCTTTCCTGACTGACCCTCACCTTGACTTTAGATACAGTTGAACAGTACTGCCTGGAAAATTCTCTTGCTTTTGTGAAACTCTCCCCAAGTGCCTTTCAACCTCTCTGATCAGTCTTCTTCACAGCTTCTTCTTTCAACAACCTAGAAACACTGCTGTTCCTTAAGATGCTAATGCTCCTTATTTTTTCATACTAAGGACACTTTCTAAAAAACCACCAAGATATAGGCACTTAGTTTTAAGAAAATTACTTCAGACTGGGGAAGTGACACCACTGTCTGCCTGGCAAGCACAAGGTTCTGAGTTCAATTCCCAGTACCACCAAAAGAAAAAAAAAAGAGAAAAAATCCTTAATAAAATTGCTTTAAAATTCGCTGGCTACTTAGAAACAAAAATTATTTTTAAAAATCATCCTGTAAGAAAACTCTAAGAAGAAAATATAAGTAGATGCTATAAATCTTAAGATCAGGAACACACACTTAGTTATAGTAAGAATCAAACCATAGGTACATATAAAAGCAATACAAAAACACAGTACAAAGCCTGATTAATTTGGCTACATAAAATTTTTATACTTTAATATGTCACAAAAAGTGATTATAAAGTTAAAAGGCAAATATGTTTTGGAGAAATCTTTTGGCAACTATGATACAATAAAACTCAACACAGTATCTCATACCATAAAAATTAAGTTAACTTTAAAAAGTTAGATGCCATCACAAAAATGGACAGAAGCCCAGAAAATACAACTAATATACAAACAGCTAATAAAAAAATACTGAACTTCATCAAAATTCAAATAAATTTCTATCACTTTGAGATCATATTTTTATCACATTAACCAAAAAAAGTTTATATAAAAATTTAGGGGAATGGAGGTATGCAGGAGAGAGTATAAATATATAGTCTTTCTGGAAGCCATTTTGCACTATATACACAAAGCCTGACACTCACTATTTATCAAATAAAACACTAAAAATCTGAAGCATCTATAGGCTTTCATCTCTATGGTATGTGGATGTTATTTTGTAATTCTGCGATTATACCTGGCATGCCATAATGTTATATGATATTATAGCAGACAAGCAAAAACAATTTAAATGAGTAACAAACAAGAAACCAGAAATAAGAATTGGGTTGTCATGTGTCAATTTAAAAAGCAGATTTGAAACTTATACAGCTTGGTTCAAATAATATTTTAAATTCATAACATATGTACCAAAAAGACTGCAAAGAGGTGTCTGAAACTGTTAACAGTAATTACCTTGTATGTAAAATTTTCTGATTTCACTTTTTTCTTATTTTTCACGGACTCTTTTAAAATAAATAAAATATAATCAGAAAATAACAAAATAATAACTTAATGCTAGTTGCCAGTAAGATAAAAATAACCACTGTAAGGACATAAAGATGGACCTTTCCCACCACATGGTAGGCTATAATCAGAATGAATGAATGGCTGGGTGATCTCTTCTGTATTAAAATAAACCACAAATTGGGCTGGGGAGTTAGCTCAGTGGTTCCGGCGACTGTCTTGCAAGCGCAAGGACCCGGGTTCGATTCCCCAGTAACCACATAACAATACTGGGTGTGGAGACCCACACCCAGCAGCAACCAGTACCACATACCACAGTGCCGGGCGCGGTGGCTCACGCCTGTAATCCCAGCACTCAGGAGGCAGAGGCAGGAGGATTGCTGTGATGTGAGTTTGAGGCTGAGCTCAGGGCCAGCCTGAACCACAAAGCGAGACCCTGTCTCAAAAAAATAAAATAAAATAAAATAAAATAAAAATAAACCACAAATTTTGACTTGTGGGCTTAAAGCCATCTTTGTGATAAATTTAACATGCTGAATATTTTAAAATACACACTTGTCCCCACTGAAGTCACGAACAAGGTAAGGATGTTCCCCTCCAGTCCCTTTTAAGATCATACTCAAAGTACTAGCTAACGCAATGAGATGAATAAGAGATGTATATATTGGCAAAGAAAAAATACACTATCTTTGTTCACAGATGGCATCACTATCTATGTACTAAATCTGAAAGAAATGACTCTAAACTCCTGGAGCTGATAAGGGATTATAGCAGGACAAGATTAATAAATAAAAGTCAATCATTTTCTAATATACTGGCAGTGGACAAGCAGAGTTCGCAATTAAAAACATAGTAACTTCCCAAAGTTCCCATAGTAACTTCCCATATTAACACTCCCAAAGCCCCAAAATACATAGGTACAAATCCAGCAAAATGTGTAAGAGCTGTAAAAGGAAAACTATAAAGCGCTGAATGAAATCAAAGAACTAAATGAAGAGATTCTATGTTTTTGTTTTGTTTTGTTTTGTTTTTTGAGACAGGGTTTCACTTTGTAGGTTAGGCTGGTCTTGAACTCAGCCTCGAACTCAGCAATCCTCCTGCCTTGCCTCCCTCTCAAGTGCTGGGATTACAGGCGTGAGCCACCATGCTTGGTATTGTGGTTTGTGGTACCGATTGCTGATGGGTGTGAGTCACCATGCCCAGCAGTATTATATGTAGTTATGAGAGACTGAACTCAGGACCTTGTGTTTACAGGACAGACACTGGAACGACTGAGCTAAATCCCCAGACTGAGAAATGAGATATTCCATGTTTGTTGACAGTGAGATTCAATATTATCAAATGCCAGATCCTTATAGTTGTACTATAAATTCAATGTAATCCAAATCAAAACTCTTAAAAGATTATTTTATGGAAACAGGTCACAGATGTGTAAATATCGTATCTTTTCTCTGGTATGAGAAAATGAAGTTGTAAATGAGTTGCAGTATGTATAGTTGATATTGTGAAATAGAAAATATTTAAAAGGAAAGAGAGTGTAGGGGTAAACAACGAGGGGAAAATGAATGAGGTAAAAATAAAGAAAAAAGGAAACAAAGATTATGTATATAGGAGGTAGAGGGTTGCAAAGTAGGGGGAAAGGGGAAAAAATGAAAACCAAGTCGTGTTATATTCTGGCACAAACTCTCAATGTTGAATGCGATAATGATGTGTATTCATAATGTACCAACAAAGATAATTTTAAAAATTGTTTTGTGGTTATCAACAAAATGATTCTGAAATTTAGATGGAAAGGTAAAGACTCAGAATAGTTAACAAAAAGTATTAAAGGCAAAGATAATATTGGGGAGCTGACATTACTCAACTTGAAGATTTAATATAAAGTTGCATTAATCAAGGCAGGACAGTATTGGTGAAAGAATAGACAGATCAATGGATCGATCAGATGAATCAGCATAAAAAAGCAAAGGCAATACAATGGAGAAAAGATAGGCTTCGTACCAAAAGGTGCTGGAGCAATTGGACATTAACATGCCAAGAAAAGAGGAGGGGAAAAGAAAAGAGAGAAGAGAAGACAGCAAGAAGAAAGGAGACAAGTTACTAGAGATTAAGGCTTAAGTTTGTAACTTACACAAAGCATCAAAAATAGCTAGGATAATGTAAACTCCAGAGAAGTGGTTTGCTGCATTTACAACTATCCTAATCCTTAGTAAGTCTCTGGGTTTGAGAATGACACAGCCATTAGTCAGTACAATGGAAAGTAGTACCTATGCCTGTACTTTAAACTTTTTTTTAATTCAAATATTTATTGGTACATAATGAATATACATCATCACATTCCACATTGACAGTTTGTACCAGAGTGACACGACTTGATTCTCAATTTCTCCCCTTTCCCCATTAACCCTGCAACTCCCCACCCCTATACACATAAGCTTTGTTTCCTTTTTTTAAAAAATCACTATCACATTCTTTTTCCCCTCGTTATTTACCCCTACATTCTCTTTCCTTTTAAATTATTTTCTATTTCACAATATCAACTATACATACCACCACTCATTTACAACTTCATTTTCTCATACCAGAGAAAAGATACGATATTTACACATCTGTGACCTATTTATTTAACTTATAAGGATGTCTTGAAGGTGCATTCATCTCAGTATGAATGACTCAATCTTTTTTTTTTTTTTTTTTTTTTGAAGACAGGGTCTCACTTTGTAGTTCAGGCTGGCCCTGAGCTCAACCTCCAACTCACATCACAGCAATCATGCTGCCTCTGCCTGCCAAGTACTGGGATTACAGGCGTGAGCCACCACGCCCGGCACTGTGGTATGTGGTACTGGTTGCTGCTGGGTGTGAGTCTCCACACCCAGTATGATATGTGGTTACCTGGGATCGAACCCAGGTCCTTGCGCTTGCAAGACAGGCGCCGGAACCACTGAGTTAAATCCCCAGCTCTCAATCTTATCATTTTTAATGGCAGAATAATACTCCATTCTGTAAAAGAACCACAATTTCTTTATACAGTCTCCAGTTGATGGACATTTTGGTTGTTTTAGCAATCACAAACTGAGCTGCTATTAACATGGGTGTACATATATCACTGTAACATGAATCTTTTAATTCTTTTGTGTATATACCTAGCAGAGCAATGGCCAGGTCAAATGGGACCTCCAATCCTAGCTTTCTGAAGAATCTCCAGACTGATTTCCACAGAGGTTGTACCAGTCTACTTTCCCACCAACAGTGGAGCAGGGTTCCTTTTTCTCCACAGCCTTGACAACTTTTATTTCTGGCTAATTCTGAGACACCAGCCTTTCTTTGTGGAGTGATATGAAATCTCAGTGTTGTTTTGATCTGCATCTCTCGAATGACCAGCGATGCTGAGTGTTTCTACATATACTTCTTAGCTGCTCTTACTTCTTCTCCCTCTGAAAAGTATCTGTTCATTTCAGATAACCATTTTTGAATTGTGTCTTTAAATTTGGGTGGGCAGATATTAACTTCAGTATTATGGTAGAGGGATCAGAGGAGTTATTGCATGTGAACACTCAAGACTCTGACAAAGAAGTTACTAAGAGTCATATATGCAGTGTTTCGTTGGAATGCTTAATGTGTTCTCATCAGACATCTTTCACAGGTTTAAGTTTTTTCCTTTTTCGGATTTACTTAGTATATCTGGGGTTATGTTATGCTCTTTAGTATTTTCCTACGTTTTTTAGGTTGTTTCTTTTATATTTGTTCTTTCACTAACTTCAATTTAATAGATTCTTTCCCTCAGCTGAGTTCCCTCTCTAGTTTCCCCTTGGAGCCCCAAAATATTATTATTAACATATTCCTTTGTTCTTATTCTAAACATGTAAACTCTTCCTCCCAAGTTTTTAATTCCCCATATTTAATTCCCTCACAGTCACTAGTTTCTAGTATTATTCCTCAAATCTCCTCTTTCTTAGCCTTTGGCTCTTCTAAACCGACCAAGCTTACGGTCCTCCCTACCAGCAAGTTCTGACAACCACATAGCTTTCCTCAATCACAAAAAGAAATCCCCCTTTCTATCACCTCTCTCTTCCCCCAAAAAATATCCTGCGAAAATTCTTAATACTAACTCAACTAGAAGAACTCCAAGAAAATCAGACTCCATATCTCATCTATTTATTCCTCCTTCCAACCTCCCCATTAGTGTCCAACATTCCTCATTCAATTACCTACCATTCTTCCCACCCTACCTCACCTACCACGTTGTAGAACAACCATGGATAATAAACTGTCATAGTGTGCATGGAGAACGGACAATGAGGGTAGGTGTAACTGTAAGAATTATCATGTAGAGGTATCATAAGATTGAATATGTAGATGCTGTTATAACCAGAAGTAATTCCTTTGGTGAAATTACAGGGGTAGAGTTGAAATCACTTATAGTACCAGAAAGAGTAAACACTAGTACTGAACATGCAAAGGTGAATATTATTCACAGAAAGGCAACATCCTACTAAAAATCTCCATATAAGCCTCAAATTCTCCTCACTTCTCTAGTCCCCCCCCTATATTATTCCTAAAACTACTATACAGATTCTATCCTGTCAAAATACTAACAGCGTACTTCAAAAATCTACAAAAAACAATTCTAAACTTCATATGAAACCAAAAGAGACCCAGAATAGCAAAGTAATTGGGGGCAATAAGAGCAAAGCAGGCAGCAGAGCAATACCTGATTTGAAGCTTCACCCCAAAGCTACACAGCTTTAGTGATAAAACATAGCATGGTACTAAACAAAAGCAGCTAAGTGGATCTGTGGAACAGAATCAGGAATACAGAAACTTGCCCAGACACATTCAGCTTTCTGGTCCCTACCAAACGCCTATGTTGGAGGTAAGACAACCTATTCAATAACTGGTGATGGGAAAACTGGTTATCTGTATGCAAAAGTTTGAAACTAAACTTTTAACTCTCACCATATACTTAATTAATATAAAACTGGATCAAATTCTAAATATTAAAGCAGAAACATAAAAAACCTACTGAAAAATAAAATAGGTACAATTTTTTATTTTTTTTTTAGGCTTTTTGAGACAGGGTCTCACTTTGTGGTTCAGGCTGGCCCTGAGTTCAGCCTCAAACTCACATCACAGCAATCCTCCTGCCTCTGCCTCCTGAGTGCTGGGATTACAGGCGTGAGCCACCATGCCCGGCACTGTGGTATGTGGTACTGGTTGCTGCTGGGTGTGGGTCTCCACGCCCGCCCAGTATTGTATATGGTTACCGAGGATCGAACCCAAGTGCCGGAACCAGTGAGTTAAATCCCCAGCCCAAAATAGGTACAATATTTAAAGACATAGATATAGGAAAAGATTTTCTAAATAGAACCTCAATTGCATAAGAAATAATGGAGAATCAACAGGGATTATATCAGACTAAAAAGGTTTTGCACACCAAAACAAATGATCAACAGAATGAAAACACAACCTGAAGAATGCAGAAAAAAGTTTTCCAGCTACTCCTCAGACAGAAGACAAATATCTAGAATATACAAAGAACTCAAAAAAATTAAACCACCTAAAATTAAAGACCCAGTTAAGAAATGGGAAGAGAAATGAACAAAAACTTCAGAGAGGAAGAAATATAGTCAGTAAGTATGTGAAAAATTGCTCAACCACTCTGCCCATTAGAGAAATGAAAATTAAAACAACACTAAGGGGGCTGAGGAGAAAGGAAACAACGGAGGAAAAATTGAGAAAAGAAAAAAAAAGGAAACAAAATTTTGTAAATAAGGAGGGGTAGAAGAGAGGAAGGGAAAGTAGGAGAACGGAGAAAAAACAAAAACCAAGACATATCATGTACAGGTACAAATCTGTAAAGATGAATGCAATTAAATGCATATCTAAAATGTACAAATAAACTTACAGGGGGAAAAAAATCCAACAACATTAAGGTTTCATCTTACTATAGAAAGAATGGCAATCATTAAGAAATCAAATAATAACACATGCTGGCAAATGTAAACTAGTACAACTACTACGGAAATCATTATGGAGATCTCTCAATGCACTGAAACTAGAAATTCCTTATGACCCAGTGATCTTCCTGCTTGGTATCTTCCCCAAAGAGCTTAAGACATCATACTATAATGATACATACATATAATTGTTTATAGCAGCACAACTGATAAAATTAAATCCCAGAAACAGCCTGTACACCCATCAACAGATTACTGGATAAAGAAAATGTGGTATCAGGGCCAAGGATTTAGCTCAAGTGGTACTGCACCTACTTTGGAAGAACAAGGGTCTGAGTGTAAATGGAATACTATTTTGCTATAAAGAATGACAGGTGAGACATTTGTAGAAGAATGGATGCACTTGGAAAATATAATGTTGCATGAAATAAGACAGACACACGAGCCTAAATACCACATTATCTCTCATTTGAGTGAGGCAACATACAAACCAAGAGAATAATAAAGGAAGGGTCGAAGAGGACGAGGAGATGGGTGTCTTGCAATAGGCAAGTGATCCAAGGGAAAAAGCACACAGGATGAGAAAGAAGTGAAGGGCAAACAAATAGAATAAAGATATGCAATGTATAGAAATCTAATAATTTCAATTAATGCAAACATTGTATACCATAAAATAAGCTAATGCATCAAGAATGAAAAGTGAGATAGGGGAAGTAGAGGAGGCAGGAGGGACAATAAGAGAATGAGGATTAAAATAAAAATATTAAAACAATAAACATAAGTACATGTAACCATTCTCCAAGATGACTGTAAACTGCATGAACTGCAAACATGTACTAAGAAGTTTTTTTTTTAATTCTGAAAATTAGGGCCGGGGATTTAGCTCAGTGGTTCCGGCACCTGTCTTGCAAGCGCAAGGACCCGGGTTCAATCCCCAGTAACCACATACCATACTGGGCGTGGAGACTCACGCCCAGCAGCAACCAGTACCACACAGCACAGTGCCGGGCGTGGTGGCTCATGCCTGTAATCCCAGCACTCGGGAGGCAGAGGCAGGAGGATTGCTGTGATGTGAGTTGGAGGCTGAGCTCAGGGCCAGCCTGAACCACAAAGCAAGACCCTGTCTAAAAAAAAAAAAAAAAAAAAAAAAAGAAAAAATAAAGAAAATTCTGAAAATTCAGCTAATAAAAAAGGAAAGACTTTTTTAAAAGTTACAATTTGGTAGCACCTAATAAGAGATTTACCTAAGAAACATTAGAGGTTGCTAAAACCATCAGGTGAAGAACTAAGAGCAAACTATACAAAGAAGAAATCAGACTAAGGCTATCTGAATCCACTAATCAATTCTAACATACAAAGGAAAACCAGCTATCATGTGTTTCCATTTAAATGTTTCACTTGCATTAAAAGAAAAACTGAGATTCTTTAAAAGAGTTTACTTAGCAGGAATTTGTATGTAATTTTTTCAAACAGCATAATGGTAAACTTTTCAATTTTGTTATATACATATGTGTTTTACAAACTGTATTTATGTATTCATATCAAAAATTCAATCTTATTTTATACTTTATATTATCTTATATGTAACAACTATTTTTTTTCAAAAAAAACTTTAACTGATTTTAATCTTTCAATAATACTTACTGTGAATTCATATCTTCGACTAATTGGGTGAGCTTTTTCCAGGGATTATACTCAGAGTCAATGCTATAAAGCCGCATGTGTAAGGCTAATACATGAAACAGCTGATCTAAATAAATTGAAGAAAATATAATTAGAAAGTTTATATAATCTTCCAGAATAAAACTATCTCAAAAGTTCTAGTTAGTCATAGGGAAATCTACTTCCCACCTTGCCCATTATAATTCATCAAGTTTAAGTCACAATTACTTTGCATTCTCTTTTAAGAAACATTTATCCATGATTTCTACTAGAATCTAGACTATCCTTAGGCTCGGTCTGAATTCAGAAATGTCTGTTTTCCTCCATTCCCGCTGTATACCCTCTTTTATTGCAGAGCCTTGCCAATTTATTCTCTCACTATGGGACTGTGGCTTAATCAAAATTTTCTGCTATCTTCAATTCTTTGCCCCAGGCAGCACTATGGACAGCAACAGCCTTATTGTTTACTGTTAGGTAAAATTCTTCTTCACCTGATATTTTCTCAACTTCGTTAGACTAAGTGGTAAATTCATCATCTTTTGATTCAACATGAAGAAATAATCACTGAAATATATGTATTCCAGCTATTTTAATTCTATCTTCTATCAGAATTAAAATGATAATCCACCAGTCTTAGCTTTCAACAAAATTCTGTTCACTACATTCAGAAGAAAATTCTTAAATTAAAATTTTAAAATTATTCAGGAAGAAAATCTGTTTTTACTTTTGTATAGGATGGTCTTTCAGTATAAATGATAAGCATTAAATTGTTCTGTGAAAAATAATTGAAGAAAAAGTCAAGTTCTAAAAATCAGCTACCACACTCTGACATAAACTGAAATTAAATCTTAACTTCAAAATCAATACATTCCAAAACTTAACCTTTAACCTTATTCCGCATTCCCGCTCAGCTCTACTTTCATCTCCTTTTATACAGTCCTTGTTTGAGTGAATGACACCACTGCCCATGCAAACATCCATGGAAAAGCTCAAGAATCATTTCCCACGTCCATATAGTCAACTGATTATCCATCCTATTGATTCTGCGTAGGATCCACCCTCTTCTTCACTCAGCTGTCACATCATTTCTCACCCAGATTACTCAACAATCTGTTCACTGATGCCTTGTGTTTCATTATTTCTAATTCCTCTCTACAGTTAGTCCCCTGACACCTCACAGGTGATTGGTGGACTACTGAAAAACTGGGTGGATAAGTCCTTTAATGAGCTAGCACCTATCTTCTTTTTTGGCATATCTCTTAACCTTCCTCTTACCCTTCCCTTGTCACTATTCCCCATGCACCATATCTCACTCTGTCTTTACAAGATGTCTTCTCAGCCCACAATACCACTATACATTCTAATTCTTCAAATTTAATCTATCTTTCAAGAGCTACTTCATGTGCTCCTTTGTAAGGTTTTCTCTGATATCGCAGGAAAATTATTATCCTTTGTTTTATACATTTTCTATACCTGGACCCCAATTTTAGCAATTCTGACACAACCTTGTAAATATTTTTCACTATTTCCTCTCCAATTAAGATGCTGAGCTCTTCCTGAAGACAAATGTATGCGTATCTTCATCTTTGTTCCTCAAGACTAGTGCCTACATCAGATTCTCTCAAATTAAATATTATATCTACCTATACCCCTCTAAAAACAAACATAAAACTCATGGGGTTTTTTTATATTCTTTTTTCTTTCAAAAATGACACATTAGCTCAGTAACCAAGAAGTAGATCAAATAATCAGCTCTACTTTCACTGCACCAAAAGCAACTGTCTTCTCAATTCTGATTACCCAAGCAGTATTTGACCTATTTGCTCCCACCATCTTCTCTCCCATACTGGCTGCTGCAACAATTCACCTGAGATAAAGAATTGTATTTTCTTCAATATTTCTACAATCCTAAGCAGAAACTATTTTACCAAAAACTGTAAAACATTTTTTTTAAATGTTTTTTGAGACAGGGTCTCGCTTTGTGGTTCAGGCTGGCCCTGAGCTCAGCCTCCAACTCACATCACAATCCTCCTGCCTCTGCCTCCCGAGTGCTGGGATTACAGGCGTGAGCCACCACGCCCAGCACTGTGGTATGTGGTGCTGGTTGCTGCTGAGTGTGGGTCTCCACACCCAGTATTCTTATGTGGTTACCGGGGAATTGAACCCGGGTCCTTGCGCTTGCAAGACAGGTGCCAGAACCACTGAGCTAACTCCCCGGCCCTCAAAACATTTTTTATAATTAAGAGATTTACATACACACACATTATATACATATATAAAAAACAATATGCCAATCTTTATGATCTTAGGAATACTCACTTAAATTCTAGGTTGTTGTATGTTAAAATCTTTCAGACTGCTTTTGAAATACTCACTGAGTTTATTATCAACTTCAGAAATCTTTATTTCTGTCAGTTACTTCTAAACATGTAAAATCTAAAACAGGTTTTTCTTAGTGTAACTCATGCTAGTCATTAGGACATAAAGAGAAGACTCATACTAAATACTCATTTAAATCTTCATTCTATCTTAAATTGTACCACCATTAAAATGTACCGAAGGTAAACTTAAGGGTCTGCATTCAATATTTTCATCTTATCTGTGAACTCACCCCTAAATAACTGCCAGTGAAAAACTCAATTACTATAAATAGGTCACAGATAGATAC
>PVIR01004724.1:23819-35143 GCA_004026965.1 Petromus typicus
TAGGGTGGGTGGGGCTATGGGAAAAAATGAGAATTAAGTTGTGTCTTATACTGGTACAAATCCCCATTATGGAGTGCAATCATGATGTGTATATTTAATGTACCAATAAAGATAATTAAAAAAAAAAAAAAAGAAAAACTCAATTACTCAAATGGCACTCGCTACTACTGGGAAGAAAAAGCTTCATTTCTTTTCTTTTTTTTAAGCTCCATCTCTTGGCAACTACACAATCAAAGTGAAGAAATGACCCCGGCCCACTTATCCCAGGGTAAATGTAACAGGTGTGCATAAGCACTTCTCAAAGCATAGCCAGTTTCTCCTGGCCCCTCCTTACATCTCTGAGAAATCTACCATGGAGATATGGGAAAAGAGCATTTGAATAGGTCCCAGAAGAGCTCTAAGAAAAATAGAACATCTGTAACTTAAGAAAGAGGAAGTCCACCTCCTAGAAAGACAGAAGCCTTCTAGGCAAGGTATGGCAGGAAGTGAAGTGAAAGTTTTGAAAATTGTTCTTCATATTTTGTCAGAATTTTACTGTTAAAGAATAAAACCACAATATTTAACACTAATAGTAATTCTGTGAAAACTCATTTATTCATTAATATCTGTATTCAGTCTTGTGAAGGAAGAAATTGATGTCAAAATAACTTTCTGTAATTCTAAGTAACCACAAATTCATTCTTAAAGTAACTAAAACTGCTTTAAGTTGCCTTTACACCTAAGCTGAGTTGCTTGCTAAAAATATGATATTTAGGTGGAAGCTACTTAGTGACTATGTATCATTTTTAAATACATTAATAAACTACATTAAAATTAAGTTAGTCAAACTTCCTAAATGAAACTGTCAAAGCAAAAGTTTACCTTTGCTTCTCTAGCCTCAATAAACTAAATTTAGTTTAGTGATGGTGCTGGGGACTGAAGCCAAGGGCCTGCATGTGCTCATAAAATGTTCTACCTAGCCCTAAAGTTTAGCTTTAAATCTTTATATAAAGTCATGGGATCCATTTGAGATACGATCTTTGGCTTCTAATTTATAGAATAAGCAGAAGGTCAAATGTAAAGATATAAAAAGATATTCTTATATAAAAATATTTTCCAATGTACCCCAATAATAATAATCTATCAAAATGACAAGTCAATGGTTTCAACAATTTCTATATCAGAAGACACTAAGAATGTCATGGTGAAAAGAAAAAAAAAATGTTGAAGATCTGTAAGCTTCAGTGGGATCTACAGAGTTTCATATCTATCCCACTCAGATTATGTCAATAAAGAAATAAACAGAAATCCTAATATTTTTAATAGAAAGTTATGCATTCAATTTTTCTATCTGCTTGGTCCTATATCTGTTGCTAATCGTCCTAATAGTACTCCTCTATGAATATAGACTGGTAACAGAAATAATTTCATTTATCTTTCGAAGTCTTTTTCAAATGTCAAGTCCACCAAAAGTTTCAGTGATTTTACCAGATAGATATTATCCCAAACCACCAAATTTTCTACAACATTAACAATAGTCTCAGTAGAATTTAACACAATGAATGATCTAACATCTGTCTCTTCTGAAGAACACATTATCTAAATGCCTGATGTTTCCTGGTGAGTGAGAAGAAGGTCTCAAGCCACGGCCAGAGAATTAGGAGCAGTGCTAAGTGTATAAGCTAATGCAGTGGCTCACAGCAAGGTCCAGGAGAAACTAACTGATAACCAAAGAACACAGAACTGGAGAGAGTGTCTGAAGAAGTAGCCTAAAACAAACATGTGATTCCTAGTGAAAAACTGGCAAAAGAAAACAGACAAGTGAAAGGGTGAGCACAGAAGAGTCTAAAAAAGATCGCAAGTCAGTAGTGTGCAATAGGATGTCCTCTTCTAAACTTTTGGACAAAAGGCCTTATTAAAGATTGTGTACCCCTGAACCCAAAGCTGGTTTCCAGGATGAGTTCTGACATTTTCCAGATCTGTGAACTGACAAAGTGGTCACTTTGAACCTCAGTTTCTTCTTCACTTAGTTATTCTGAGGATTAAATAATATACATGAAACTACTTTACCAACTTTAAAATGAAAAAACATTATTTAAATACCATGCTATGCTAATAAATAAAATATTTTGCTCCCTTTTTACTGTGGAAAATTTCCCAGACACAAAATTAAGAACACATTTTTTATTTTGATTGGACATTGGTAATTAATTTATAAAATTTTATATATTTATTTTAGTGGCAATGTTCCATTTCATTTTTGATTTCCCATTATAAAGTAGGTAATATTGTAATTTCATTACTGCAGAAAAAAACCAATCCCCTCACTGCTCTCAAAACACCCATACACTGTGTGTATTATTTCTATGCCTCCATAATTTCATTTCCAACATTGAACAATATTTCCAGACAAAATTTTTGAAATTTTCCTGACAAGTAGGGCATGATGGTGCATGCCAGTAATCTCCACACTTAGGAGGCTAAGGCAGAAGGATCACCTTGAGTTTGAGGCCAATCTGGGCCACACAGTGATAGCATCTACTAATCCAAACAAATTAGAAACTTTGTTATATCAACCTTTTCCCCCTACATAATACTGTAGTACAGAAGGTAAATAAGGTGTAGAAACATACTTTAAGGGCTCAAACTATACTAAGTACTCATTTAAAATAAAAGATTTGGGCCAGGGATTTAGTTCAGTGCTTCTGGCATCTGCCTGGCAAGAGCAAGGTTCCAAGTTCAATTCCTGGTTACCACATGCTACAGTGCCGGGCATGGTGGCTCACACCTGTAATCCCAGTACTTGGGAGGCAGAGGCAGGAGAATTGCCACAAGTTCAAGGTTAACCTGGGCTACACAGTGAGTTTAGGGTCAGCCTAAACTACCAAATGAAACCCTGTCTCAAACAAACAAACAAATAAAAGACTTTCAAAACCTGAAGTTCTAGGAACTGATATTCATAATAAATATTAAAATATATTACAACTAATAAGAATTTTTAAAATAACTTAAAATTTCATGTTTGTATCTTTATATTAAAAATGTTATGGTTTTTGTTCAGTCCTTTATTTTGAAGTCAAACCAAAATTATATAGCTATAATTATATAATGTACATATTTTTAAAAGTCACTATATATTAACAATTCTTAATTATTATTTTTCATATATGAGAAAGTATATTCATTTTTCAAAAAATATATTATGTATTTTAAGTAATTTAAATTTTCTACACCACATTGGGTAACATTCAACTCCAGTGATTTGCTGCAGTATGATTTAAATATTATTTTAGAGTTTTCACATTAAATCTTTAAACAGTAAACAATGATGGTATGAAAAACTATGCTCATACCCACTCTAAGTCCCATCACATGTCAGTCAAATGTTCCTTTATAAATAGTAATGAAGAATCATCCTCATTTTATAAAATATACATTTATCCAAATATAGCACAATAATATAATTCAAATCTTTGAGCAATATAGATTCTTTTTAAAGATTTCCTCCTATCAACTCATTGTAAAAATTCTTTAATTTAAATTTGAGAATAATTTTTATACGTGAAAATAATAATTTTTTAGTTGTAAATGAGGATAAACCTGACCATACAATATGACACATACTGAGTAATTTTAGAAGACAAAGAAGTAAATATTTATATGGTGCCTCTAAGTCTGACCATTCAACATACACAATATATCAAAACTGATCATATATTAACCTAATCAGATTTTGAAAAAACACTAAAGATCACTTTGCCTGCATATGCTTTCAAAACTTACACAGAGATTTTAAAAATTTAACACTGTTTAACTTACTTAAACAAGACCTTTTTCCAGCTGTGCTTGCCCCACCAGAACACAAATTGCCTCCTCTATGGATCAATTCAAGTTCCAAATTTGTTCTGTAAGTAAAGCATTAAAACACCTCAGTCATTAAGCTGAAAAGACCCTTTTTAGTTTGTTTTATTGGTACACCTGAATTAACTTTCCAACTTTATTATTTGTAAAAGCACAGTTTATGCAACATCAGTAATATTCATATTTTACCTGAAATAAAAGTCAAAAGACTTTCAAAACCTGAAGTTCTAGGAATTAAGTGATATTCATAATAAATATTAAAATATATTACAACTAATAAGAATTTTTAAGTGAAAATTTAAAATTTTTAAATGAAAATTTATCCACCCTTACTTGTATGTTCATATTTATACCTGCAAAAATTGCACGTTTCGCCATGTCACTGTTGCAAAGTCCCAGCTATAGGCAAATACTAAAAACTAGGCCTTACGGAAAGAACTGCAACAATCTTATACACCTGCATACGAAATCTGATGAAAGAATCTGTACTCCGATATTAGCCACTGAGTAGGGAGTTACTGTCACACAAAACACAGAAGCAAACTAATTTTTCTATCAGAGAAATGGTTATCACTCATTGGAGCTTAGATGGCACCTGGAAATCAACATTAAGAAATAAAAGCACCAATATCAAAGTGATTATGGACAAAATATATAAATAACAGCACTCTATTATGGACTTCCAAAATAATAGCTTTATTAAAATACAGTAT
Source organism: Petromus typicus (assembly GCA_004026965.1). Classification (NCBI taxonomy): domain Eukaryota; kingdom Metazoa; phylum Chordata; class Mammalia; order Rodentia; family Petromuridae; genus Petromus; species Petromus typicus. Next base: position 28,373 of record PVIR01004724.1, read on the forward strand.
TGATGACTTGCTAAACAGTATGCTCATACAATCTGAAATTGCAAGTTGTATAATAATTATGAATTTACAGAACAGCAATAATTGGTAAATTGACATTTCAAAAATCAAATTAATGCAAAAATCTAAAGACTTATTCAAAAATAGTAAAAGAACAAACTGTGCCAAAATAGTCAATTAAATTCTGGGTTATAATTTAAGTTGTATTTTACTTCATCAGTATTTGTAAGCCTTTTTTTTAACAATTAAAACTGTATTCACTAACTTACAGAAAAGACATGTAATTGACAGTAATAATGAGATGTCTCCCCCTATATAAAAGGCAGTTTCAAGCTTACTCTTTTCAAGTGAATCCAAGAGACTGTATCTTATTTAAAATAAAATACTTAAAATTGATTTCTACTTATTATTTTGAACACAGAATGTTTTGAAACAATATTTTCATATATTTACTTACAAATACCAACTGTTAAAAATATTAATATTCCTAAATCTGCACATTGCCACACATTTCTAAAGGGATACTTTAATCCTTCCTCTTGGGGGGAGAGAAGCAATTAACACTGCTAATGTTCCTGCTCAGAGCTCCATCTGGCTGCTGCTGATAAGGCCTCTGTGTGACCAGGGATTTTCCACCCTTCAGTGATTTGCATTGCTCACTGAACTTCTAAAAACCTACCAGCGAGGAAGCAGGGACAAGGATTTCATACTAGTGGACAGAAAGCGAGCGGAGACCAGCATGTGTTCCTTCATCAAGGGAATAGAAATGAGATCAATACATTTTGTTTTCACAAATCTTCTGTTGCCTAATCTGTAGAAAAAAATTAATGGCTATATTCTCTTATAAAAACTAAGATTTCCTAGATAGTATTTTTAAAGGTGCTAACCAAAAACATGAACAATTCTTAAAAATGAATGTCTGAACCAGAATGTCAAATTTTATTCCACCATATTTGCAAAAATATTCACTAAAATATGAGAACAATTCTGCTTATTCAATAATCAAATATGTTACTGCAGATAATAGATATGTTAAGAGCAATTTCATTTTAGAGGAAATTTAAAACTACTATATCTAACTTACTAATTCAGATTACATTTGAAAGATCTGTGCAACACTCTTCCTGTGTTAAAAGCAAAAACTACCTAACGAAAGTGTTAATACGTAATGATATCCAGGGTTTTCAAAAATCAGTGTCTGAGGCCCTAACCATCAACATGTTCTTACCTCATCTACGACACACCAAATGGTCATATGCTCCATGATTTGTTTTTGCTTACAGTATGTGTGCAAAACTAAGAATGACACTCAGGACCTCCTCACTGGCCTAAGTTGCCCTGGCTGGGCTTGAGTTGCACTCCTCTTGCCTCAGTCTTCCAGGGTAATGGGATTGGCAGGCATGCATCACCATGCCTAGGCACCTCACACTGTTGAAAATCACAACACAGTACTCTGTTTCTGCCTTTCTACATGTATTATGTAAAAATCAAGATTTGCCAGGAATGAGCTTTTTCTGTACTATTTATTCTTTAAAAATGGTGTATATGTATATTCTATTTTATATGCTTTCTAACACAAATACATTCAAATTACATTGGAACAAAAAAGAGAAAAATCTCTCTTTATTTGAAAAAGATAAGGAAAAACTGCTAAAAGCCTATCATAATGGCCACCTAAATATACTTACTTCCTCAAAAAAACTCTCTAACTGTATCCCCAAGTCCTCTTTGAATGACTAACACCTGCCTTCAACACTGTTATTTTTAGAGCCAGAATTTGAAAAGCAAATGTTTGTTCCCCTCTTCTCACCTCTGTCTCTCTCATCCCCAAATGGAATACTAGAAGGGCAAATGCTCTAGAAAAAGATCTGGACCACTTTAATGATCAGTCAGGGGTGGGGAGGGATGGCCTCCATCCACAGAACTTGCCTATGTTACATCAGAGTACAGTTCTAAGGCTGTGGATTTAGGTCAGTGGTTCTGGTGTCTGCCTTGCCAGCACAGGGACTCATGTTCTATCTCCAGTAACCACATACAATAATGCCAGGTGTGGTGACTCATGTCCACCAGCAATAAGTACCACATACCACAGTGCAGAGTATAGTGGCTCACACCTGTAATCTCAGCACTCAGAAGGCAGAGGCAAGAAGAATGCTGAGTTCAGGACCAGCCTGAACTACAAAGTGAGACTTTGTCTCCAAAAAAAAAAAGAGCATATATCTTGTACTTCAATTTGCTTATTTTCTCTTTTGAAATTCTATGACACTGTCTCTATGACAATTTTTTCTCTTTTTTTTTTTTTTGGAGACAGGGCCTCACTTTGTAGTTCAGGATTGTCCTGAACTTAGCCTTGAACTCAGCAATCCTCCTGCCTTTGCCTCTGGAGTGCTGGGAATAAAAGTGTAGCCACCATACCCGGTGTTGTGATATTCAGTACTGATTGCTGGTAGGCACATGTCACCATTACCAACAGTGTTGTATGTGGCTAATGGGGACCGAACCCAGGACCTTCCACTTGCAAGGCAGGTGCTGGAACCACCGAGCTAAATCCCTGGCTCATCTCTATGACAATTTAAAAAACATTATATTGTGCTTTATACAGTATTATTAATTTTTTGTCTCCAACTAAATTCTGAATTTCTGGAACATAGGGACTAATTTATATATACTTTCTAAATACCCAAAGGTACCTAGCTAAGTGTTTTTAAAAGTTACAGAAATGACAACTTTTTTGTGTAGACATGTAACCAAGTGAAAGTTTATCTTTAGTCCTTGTGGTTCTATTTCTGAGCTGTACATTCCTTAAACTGAGCAGTTACAGAGACAGACTGAGACAGACAGCAGAAACAGAGACAGAGACTGAGAGAAGAGAGGGAGAGAGGAGACAGCAGAGACAGAGAGACAGAGAGAGATTGGTTTTAGAAAAGTCTACTTTTGAAAAGAATACCAAGCACTCCTTTAACTTGAACATAATTTGCTGACAAAGTTTAGATTTACAACTAATCTGCAAGGCTAGGTGCATTCACCTACTAAGTACTTTACCCACTCTTTTTTTTTTTTTTTTAAGTGGGGAACAATCTCAGGACCTCAAGTTTGCCAGGCAGGTTCTGTACCACTTAGCTACATCCCCAGCCCTTGATTTAAAAATACTCCTTCACAGCTGGGCGTGGGGCTCACACCAATAATCCCAGCACTCAGGAGACAGTAGCAGGAGGATTGCTGTGAATTCGAGGCTCGTCTGGGCTACATAGTGAGTTGAGGGCCAGCCTGAGCTGCAAAACAAAACCCTGTCTCAAAAAGCTGCATAAAAGAAAAACAAAGATACCCATTCATCTAAATCTCATATATTCATGTCCTATTTTTCAATTTCCATTTTTCTCACAAACTACAGGCCAAATGCCACTCACTAATATCTCCCACCCATATATAACTTGGGTCCAAAAATCCTTGGGAAGATCAATTACTAAAATCCATATCATTCTTTAACAATTAAATAATGAATCAGTATTAAAATGAGGAAAACTTTCTCCCCCAGAATTAACTTTCCATAACCCATTTGAATGAATGATATTTACAACAGAATGGAAATTTTGGAAAGATATTAATAATCACTTGAATAAAGGATCCTGAATAAATTTTAAATTAATTTGATTTTAAAAGGACATTCCAGCAACTTTTTTTCTGTTGCCCTCTGAAAATCTTCAAGTTTTTCCATGTAAGCGAAATAAAAAACAAAGAGATATGTATTGCCCTTCAAAAAAAAATCTCAAAGATTTATTAAAAGAAACAGCTTTCCTTCCAGGCTGATTACCCACCAAAAATACTTTGTTTCCAAACATCAAAATTTCAAGTTCCCTGAAGAGCAAACAAATTTACTTATAATAGGGGGAGAGAATCAGCACTAAAAAATTGAATGTTATTCAATTCAAATTATAAATGACAAGTATAAATAAATCCACAAATTTTTTTTTTTTTTTTTTTTTTAGACAGGGTCTCCTTTGTAGTTCAGGCTGGCCCTGAGCTCAGTCTCAAACTCACATCAAAGCAATCCTCCTGCCTCTGCCTCCTGAGTGCTGGGATTAAGAGTGCTGGGATTACAGGCATGAACCACCACATCTGGAACTACGGTATTTGGTACTGATTGCTGCTGGGCATGAGTCTCCACGCCCAGTATTGTATGTGGTTACCAGGGGATCGAACTTGGGCCCTTGTGCTTGAAAGACAGGCTCCAGAACCACTGAGCTAAATCCCCAGCCCTAAATCCACAAATTTTAATGGATGGCACAATTAGGAATTGTAATGTTAAATTCAAAAATTTAAATAATTCATGTTTTTTGCTAAATAATTTACTTAAATATTTAAATACTTCTAAAATTTGAATGCCCCACCCTTTTTTTGAGACAAGGTCTTGTTGTGTAGTGCAGACTGGCCCTGAACTCACTAAGTAAGCCAGGCTAGCCTCAAACTCACAGCAATCCTGCTTCTGCCTCCCAAGTGCTGGGATTATAGTTATGAGCCACAACACCCAGCACTGTAGTATGTGGTACCAGCGATCAAACTCAGGACCTTGCAATTGCCAAGAATCACTGAGCTAAATCCTTGGACCTTGTTTTGTTCATTTTCAAATCAATTTGTTCATTATCTCTTTTCACTGTAATTCCCAAAACTTAAAAAGAGAGGGTAGTGCAACCTCAGTGTGAGAACTCTGCAATGACTTCATAATTCCAACCAATGGATAATCAAATTTGTTTCAGAATTATTGTCTTCTTGCTATAGAATTTATAATTAGCAGTCAGAGAAGCATAGGGGTTAACATATATTTTGTTTCTCTAATCTGTACTCATAGTAAAAAGAACATACCATTTATCCTTGCTTCTCTATAAAGAAGAAAAATCAAAGTGTGTTGATCTAAGAAGTCTCACATTATCATCACAAGGTTTATCTTGTGTGTTGTTTATAGTTAAGGCAAGAAATAAAGATCTAAAATTTCAAACTAAGGCATATTTAAATCAAGTTATCATACTATAGGAAAATTCCAAGAATATATCATTTTCAATCAATCAGAATTTTCTTTAAAAAGTCAAAGGCATAAATACAAGAACCTACAGTATATATATGATATCATAACTGAGTAGGTCTACATTCAACCCAGTCTTCTACAATTTTATAATTACAGTATTATACAGAAGCTTTATATAATCCTAGAATTTTAGTGAAGTTAAATTATATTGCTTAATTTTTATAAAAGTGCCATTTATCTTGTTACAAATATGCAATAACTGGTTATTCTTTAGAAATAAAACAGGAAGTGCTATCTCTCCCCAAAGCATCACGGAGAAACAAAAGTCTAGGCATATGCAACCTAGTCAATTATTTTCTAATCCATCAGATCCTTCTAGATCAACTCCTATCTAGCACTGGACTCTCATTTCAAAGACTAATATCCCTTATCTTGAGTACTAACTTGCTTGATCCAATGTTTTTTAAATTGAGTTCCACTTTCCCCAGATTCTATTCACTCTGTTGTTATCCTCTGCTCCAGGGGACAAAGAAAATGTACTGAATGCAGATTGACCTATAAGAGCTGCATACAGAGAAGTGGGGGAAGAATAGTAATTGAAAAAACACTAAACTCTGACTCAAGAGATCTGAATTTTATCCTACTCCACCACTACCTTGCTGCAAAATACATTTAGCAAAACACGAAGCTTGCTTCCAGAGATAGCCAGGGGCCTACAACACCCAGATGCTCCTATTTGCTTCTCCCCTACATGTCTTTTATGATTCTCTATTTTCACTCAATCAAATTCAATAAAATCCCCATATAAATCTATTCTACATGTCAAATATCTATTTTAAACCCATCTTTCCTAATCTGAGAGATGAGAAAGCCAGAATAACTGTTGTTTTGAGCCCTTAGTCACTTCAAACAGAAACTCAGAACATGACTGATTTTTTGTTCCTTTTCCTGATTTAGTTACCTAAGTTATCTGTCATCTTCCAAGAAACTTCTAGATCTCTCACTACGTTAAAGCAAACAAAGAATGCAAGTTCTACTTCTTATTGCTCTTATATTTTTCCATAAATTAAAAAGTGTTAACAAATTACAGTGTTTTAGTTCTCACTATTACCAGTTTTTGACAGGATTTAATATATAATACACCTAAGCTCTGAGGTACATATCTGCCCAAAAATATTAATAATATAAATACAGAAGTATATACTTCATATACCTACCTAGCAACAGAATACATAAAAAGAAAGTCATTGTCTGGTGAGCCAGGAGTCTTGCTATAGTCTCTGTATTTCTTCTGAGTTGTATTTTTTATATCTTTCATTACAGATTCCATTTCCTTACTTAAGTTGGTTTCCGACTATAAAAAAAATACAAATATACATACAAAGTTTACATTCATTTTCTTTGATAACAACCTAAACTATCATGTGACTGTACTAGAAAATGAAAGTTAAAAGTCAAAAGAAATATAATATCACTATCCAGTATAATACATTTAGGACACAAAGATAAAACCAATCCTTTCTCCTATTATCTTTCATTCTAATTCTACATTATGATTGATAATGTTAAATTCCAACTATGAAGTAACACATTATATTCTAAGCCAACAGATGCCATTAAAACATTTCATAACAAAGTTTTCATGTTTATTTAAGAAAAACCTTTCATTTAAGTTCATTTTATAAAGAAAATATCAATTTCCCTTACATTAAACATTTTTATCTGGAAACTGAATGTTTTAATTTAAAAAAAAA
>PVIR01004724.1:35243-49668 GCA_004026965.1 Petromus typicus
AATCCTCCTGCCTCTGCCTCCCGAGTGCTGGGATTACAGGCGTGAGCCACCACGCCCGGCACTGTGGTATGTGGTACTGGTTGCTGCTGGGTGTGGGTCTCCACACCCAGTATTGTTATGTGGTTACTGGGGAATCGAACCCGGGCCCTTGTGCTTGCAAGACAGGCGCCGGAACCACTGAGCTAACTCCCCGGCCCAAAAAACTTTTTTTTTTTTAAAGTATGTGTTTCCATTATACAGAGTATATGTTTCTATTCTTTGGGTGAAGCTGGTACATGTATACAACACATTTTAAGCACATAAATATCCGAATTCACAAAAAAAAAAAAAAAAAAAAAAAAAAAAAAACCTTCTAAAATTAGTCTCCACTTCAGAATGTAAATTGCCAGAAGATGAATCTTTCAAGTGGGCTTAATGTGTGAATTTCTGTTTCAAAAGTCAAATGTTCAGTTTTAAAAATTTACTATATATAGTAGGCACTACTGTCACTTCTCTTGAAGACCTGTCATAAATCCAATGAAAGAGAGGCCCAAATGAATCCTACCGAATGCGGTAAAAGATAGACTCGATTACACCAAACCCCTTAGAAAGTAGAATGACTTATGGTAAATGGCCACACAACATTCTTTTTCCCAATACATTCAAGACAAATAAATATGTGTATGTGTAAATCTATCTCTACATCTTAATATACCTAGTGGGAATATTTTTTAAATGATGATAGCATGCTTTACAGACTCATACACTGCATAAAGACATTTCAGTCAGTAACAGGCTACATATAATGGTGGTTCCTTAAGATTTAAGAAACTAGTGACCATCTTACTTTGTGTAAGTACACTCTGTGGTGGTCAGTCACTAAATCACTTACTGACAGGTTTCAGAATTTTCCTCACCTCTATATGTAGAGATGTACACATCTATATATAGTTTGTTTGGTTTGCTCTTAAATTTTCATCTTACACAAGCCTAACCACATCTAAACTAATAAGATTTTATGATCTGACAGATATATATTAAAAGTATAATGATTTACACCAAAGAAAAGTATAGTGTTACAGTTTATATCTAGATGCCCCCCAATATCCTCATGTGCTCATAGGTGGGGTTTCTGGGAGTGATTGGATTATGGGGTGTACAGCTGACTTGCTGCTAGGAGGTGAGGTCTAGTCAGACTAGGTGGTCACAGGAGCAAGGTCTAGATGGCTTTATCTCCATCCTCAGCTCCTCCTTTCATTCTCTCTGTTTCCTGTCTGCCATGCCCTGAGCAACTCTCCTCCACATGCTCATCTACCATGCAACCCTGGCTGACCATACAAGGACTGAAACTTCTAAAACATGAGTCTTTAGGTGTCAGGTATGTTGTCCTAGCAACTAAGACATACAGGCTTTCATATCAATTTGTTCTATGATATTTATTTTTTTAAATATTCAAAATCAGTAGAAACCTTTAAAAATACTTTCTACAAGTCCAGAGAATTTAGATACTAAAAAAAAAAAAAAAAAGAAAAGAAAAGCAGAGATGAGTTAGCCAGGATATTTCTGCCTTACACTGATGCTTACTGGGAAAGCTCCCGGCCGTCCCTGCAGCTCCTCCACTTCCTTGATAAGATCTTTTATGCTTTTGTTATTAGGACGTTGCCAAAGGTTATTTTCCACATTGCTTCCAGGATAACAAGGAAGAACACTGTTAGCAAACTGCCTACAGAGAGGACAGGTGAATTCTCCTTTGTCCACCGAGAAGCCCTGAAGAACCTGGTCATTCTAAAAGATGAAATAAACATACAGACATATGACACACATATTTACAGAAAACAAAAATTACATTTCCACATTTTATAAGAACTAGTGAACCATATAAAGACACTTCTAAAATACATCATAAAGAAAATCACTCATTTAAAGACTGAAGCTTACCAGACCACTTTTTGAATGGTATCGGCTATATACACATGCTCTCTCCACAGAACTGCTCAGTATCTCACTCTGCCCTCAGGATGATGCACTCAAATAATGATGCAGTCAATCTGAGGTGTGGATTTAAGATTTTGTGTGTTTATGTGGATTAAGATTTAAGATTTTTTAAAAAAATACAATCTACGGCAGGATATTTAGCTCAATGGTTCTGGCGTCTGCCGGACAAGCACAAGGTCCCATATTTGATCCTCAGTACCACATACCACAGTGCTGGACGTGGTGGACTATGCCTGTCATCCCAGGACTCAGTACCTCATACCACAATGCCAGGTGTGGCAGCTCACACCTGCCATCCCAGCACTCGAGAGGCAGAGGTAGGAGGATTGCTGCGAGTTCAAGGCCAGCTTGAGCTACATAGTGAGGTAGGGGCCAGCCTGAACTACAAAGGGAGACCTTGTCTCAAAAATAAATACAATCCACATTAAAATGGGTCATTCCCCTTCTGCCACACCCATGTTTTAATAAATCTGTAAGAGACATGAGGAAGTTTATCCCAATGTTCATGTTCTTTAATGTAGGATAGATAGCTTTTAAAAGTACTTTAAGCCTGGAAAAAAAAAAAGTGGCATATGATGTAAGATGCTAACTGCTAACACAAGTAATTGAACAACACAGTCCTCATTTCACTGTGTCTTGTATCCCAATTACATTTACTAAAAAGAACTAAATTCTTTTTGTACTTTTCGTCATTAATTTTTAAGATACATGTTACGATGAATTTTCTGACATCCAATTCTCAGAACACTTACCTTTTTCTATGTGTTAAATGTGTTGAATAACAACATAAAGAGCTAAAGATACATTTTCTCATAAGATACTCAAAAATTTTAAGTAAAATTAAATAAAATATAGTGTGAGAAATACAACAGAGAAGATATACCAGAAAAGCAAGTTCTGAGTTTTTAAAATACTTAAGAACACATTAGAAGGTTTAAACAAATGTCCTGGTCATTAAAAAGGATATTTTGCAATAGGTTTGCTTATAGTCTTAAATCCAAAAATGCTAATGCCTGTTGCTTGCTGAATTTCAGCCAGGCTTTTAAGTTTCCCCAAGAGCCTTCTCATCTCCCTCCATCTGCCTAATACCTCAGCTTTTTCATCTCCAGTGGTGACTTTAGATTATTACTCCTCCATTCTCTCCTCTATGGTTTATGGTATTTAGTAATACTGTCCTTACCTTCCATTTCATTGTCACTGCATTCATCACTCAAGATTTTGGTATCCAAATTAATTTTCCTCATCCCTCCAAGCCCTGTCTTCCTCCCATGCAATTCCATAGTATATAAGAACTAATTTTGACACACTAATTTAATCCCTCAACTTCTTGACATCACCAGCTCTTAGTTTTGATTTCTGCAGTACTCTAGCACTTGTAACCATGAGTATAGCCTTGTCCTATAGTAACCCAAAACCATCCACATGTTCCATTCAAACATCTTTCATCCTGACTACCAACCCTACCCCTTATTCCCTTCATTTTCTCCTAGTTTATCAAAACTATCCTTTTCTAACTACATACTATAATTTGCTACTATAAATACTCTTGGCAACATTTCCCATTCCCTTCCATATCTATCACTCACATCTAACAAAACCTGTAAAAAAAAATTAGTTACACCTTGTTCAATTTTACACTCAAACTAAGTACTATTAGAGAAAAATGAAGTATCTTCTTTCTACAAACTATTTCCATCTACTATTGAGTCTTAAATATTGTTTAGCAGTCTTTCCTCAATATCCTGGTACATCTCTCTCACCAAACTCCAAAGTACTCTATCCAAACCACTTCTTTACTTCTCAAGTCTCTCTTCTTCCTCCACGACCCCATGGACTGTACAAGCATGAGAGCACATCTCCTACCTCAGAGCGACAGTCATGGCAGTCCTTCAGCTTCTTGTTTTCTCCCACCATAGTACCCAATTAATAAATCCCATTTGTTCTTCTGCCTCCTTTATGCTTTCTACTCCCTTTGCTAAACTTTCTTAACTAGTCTCCCAACCACAATGTGATATGATTTTTAATGTCTAACGTCTAAAGTGAGATTGTAAGTTCAAATAAAAATCATTCAGTGATCACCATCGACCCTCATTTTGATTCCTTCCCCGCCTGCTCTACATAAAAATCTCTCCCCTACCCAAAAGACTATTTTCTATACATATTTCAGACCCATAACCTCCTCTCCCTCTCCACTGCCATAACCAAGCCCAAACCACCATCATCTCTTACTTCCTAAGTGAATCTGCCATATTCTTTCTTAGTCCTCTGGAATCTCTTCTCTATACAACCATCACAATCATCTTTCTAGGCACTTTTAAATTTCTACTTAGCTTTTAATGGTCTTCTATAAAATATGTATACAAAGTACAAATTCTTTACAAAGATCATAGGCTGTCTACAATCTGGCCCCAATTACTTTTCCAGGCCCATTTCTCAACACTCAAATATGTTACTTCATCAAATGTTCTGGCACCTAACAGATGTTCCATTAAGGTCCTGTTAGACCTCAGAACATTAAGCACATATAATGCAGCTGTTTGTCTACAAAATATAGAATAAACTCTTTGAGGAAAAAATCTATCTTATTCACTATTATATTTCCAATGATTATCATATTATCTAGAACTCTGTGGACACTGAACAAATATTTAAATAAATAACTGAACATATGGGTATAAGTACGTATAATGCCCTTGAGAAACTACTAATTAGTTTATGAATGCTCAATTTATAATGGTAAAGCAACAAGCAAGCCCAGATCACATAGCACTTGAATGCTGAGAGAAGAGTGAAATATATCCTACTGAAAAGAGGCAAGCAAAGAATTTTTTTTTTTTTTTTTAGGTTTTTTGAGACAGGGTCTCGCTTTTGTGGTTCAGGCTGGCCCTGAGCTCAGCCTCAAACTCACATCACAGCAATCCTCCTGCCTCTGCCTCCCGAGTGCTGGGATTACAGGCGTGAGCCACCACGCCCGGCACTGTGGTATGTGGTACTGGTTGCAGGTCTCCACACCCAGTATTGGTATGTGGTTACCGGGGAATCGAACCCGGGCCCTTGCGCTTGCAAGACAGGCGCCGGAACCACTGAGCTAACTCCCCGGCCCCCAAGCAAAGAATTTTTAACCAATGACTTATGTCATTGATTTATATTTTAGGAAGATTGATGTAGTGAAAACATTAGATTTGAAGTAAGGAAATCATCAAGAAAGCAATTAAAATAGCAAACATGAGAAATGAAAACATACACACAAAAGCACCAGTGGGAATAATAATGAAAAAATACAATCAAGTGAGACCCAAAAGTTAGAACCACAGAATTTTGGTTAGTGACTGAATGTGAGAAATGTAAAGATTACAAAGGAAAAAAACCACATGTTTCTAAGTTAGGAACCTAAGAATACTGTGGACCTGTTTTTACAGTACATGTTTTTATAAAATTGAGCCCAAGAGACAGAGAAAAACTCAGTCACAGGGGAATGCAAGATCAAGGAAAGACTCTGACTAGGACAGATTTGATCATCTTTATGAGCTGAGAAGAAGGGATAGAAGACATAGAAAATAAGAGACAGAATGAAGAGAAGTTATATATGGATAGATCAAAACCCTGACATACTGAGGCAAAAGAAATCCTAAAGCACAAACAGACAAGTTACTCACAAACAGAAGTTAGTCATAAACAGAATCCCCCATGAGCAGAAAAGATGAAATAGGACACAGGGTCATTTTTAAGATAATTTTTAAAAAACAAGGTAGTAAGCCAAGAAAGGGTATAACAAAGAAGCAATTTTCCTGGTGACAAAAGACAAAATCTGACAAAAAGGGATCTTAGAGTTTAGGAAAAGTATTTTGGACAAGGGAGGCAAAAGATGTGAAATAACTGCTGAGAAGTATAACAGAAGAAACTCATGAGGCAGATAACTGAATTAATAAGTATTTATAGTCCATGACCCTAGTGTAAGCCATGACCACAGGAAGTCACACATCTGTTGTAACCATTCATTTAGTTTTATGATTTCTCTAGGAGGCTAGCTGTCTGAGTCTGAGACTGAAGGAAGCACATTAAGTGGCAATAAAAAGGGAACAGGCATACTACAAAAAAGTAAGGCTCTGAAGAAGCTAAAGCACTAGGAAAAATGCAAACAGGTTAATACTAATGAGGGGGAAACTAATAGAATTGGAGGAATCATTATGTAATAAGGTAATATAGTTAAGATATTAAAGCTAAGAATTTCAGAGCTAGAGTACCAAAGTCTAAGTTACAGCCATGGAAGTCAGTAGCTCAAGTGAGTTATAAAATCAAAATCTTTCAAGAGAAAGAAGTGAAATTGAGATGCATGTGTTATAAAAAGATTTAATACCTGGAAAAATACATCTTTAAAAATTTTTCCACTCAACTTACCCGTAATGATTCCATGTAAGATTTATGACAATCTATATGTAAGGTGTGGCCACAGGTTTGTACATAAACACCTCCTTCCCAGCCAATTGATACTGCCAAAAGACAAGAACTCTTTAAAAAAAAAAAGGGCAAAAGACAGTTAATTTTAATGAATCATAAACATTTTTAAACATATCCCTATTAACCGCTGCTCAACTTCATATTGTTATATTAATGCGGCATCTCTATTGAGACAGAAATTATACCTGACTAGGCCAGGATCTAGCTCAGTGACATTGTGCTTGCCTCACAAGCACAAGGTCCTAAATTCAATCCCCAGTACTGGGGCAGGGGGTGATTAGACATTCTTAAAGCAACACCTCTAAAATTAGAATTCTATGAAGTTTTAGTTCCCCAATATCTATGCTCATAATGAAAGAGAATAATTATGAACTAGTTTTTATCTATCTCATAAAGTATACTCTCTATATATTATTCCATAGGGTATTGTTATATGTTCTGTTGGGTACATAATCTATCTGTGACATCTGATACTAACAATTTTTTAAAATGCCTACTTCCCTCTGGCTTCCATGTTACCCTTTTTTTTTTTCCTCTTTCCAAGACTCTTCTGTCTTCATCTGTTCTTTCAACGTTTATAATCCTCAGGTCCTAATCTCTGTCCTCTTCTCTTCTCATTAGAACTATTCTCCTAAAAAATTTAATTAGCAATGTCAACCACCCTACAAACTTGGTTATCTTGCCTAAGTGTTCAATACAACTACTCAGCTGCCACCAGAAGTCTCCAGTTTTGTGTTCCTCAGACAACATAAAATCAGTGTCAAAATCTTAACTTGTAATCTTCTCCATGAATCTTTTTCTTGGTTTAAAAATATTACAATTTAGTCACCATATCAGAGTCCTAAGAGTCATTCTATATCAACCTTTCCTTTCAAACTATAATATAAGTTTCCAAACTTCTTCTGTACCTATAAAAAGCTGAAGACTTTTCAAGTTCTTCCTTGGAATTTTTATCACACTTGGTCTGTCAAATAGTATTTGGGCATGACTGTGAATTTACAATGTAGAGACTATAACACACAGATGGGCAGGCTCTAACCGGTAAGAATCACAAAGCCTAACAGAAATGATAGCATATGATGAAAGATTTGAGAGTGATCAAATAAGCACATTCTTATGTGCTTAAAAACTGAGTGAAGGGGGCCGGGGAGTTAGCGAAGTGGTTCCAGCACCTGTCTTGCAAGGGCAGGGACTCGGGTTTGATCCCCTGGTAACCACATACAATACTGGGCATGGAAACTCACGACCAGCAGCAATCAGTACCACATACCACAGTGCCAGGCGTGGTGGCTCACGCCTGTAATCCCAACACTCAGCGCTCGGGAGGCAGAGGCAGGAGGATTACTGTGATGTGAGTTTAAGGCTGAGTTCAGAGCCAGCCTGAACTACAATGCAAGACCCTATCTCAAAAAAAAAAAAAAAAAAAAAAAAAACTGAATGAACCTTTACATTTTATTTTTGTGTTGGAGAATTTATACATTCTAATGTAAGATGACCAAATGATCTTTAAGTAATGATGAACAAAGTTGTGATGTTAAATCACAACTTCCCGAATATCTCAAAGTTGAAAATATAACAGCACAAAATGTCCTCTCAGTCAATTTAAAGATGTGTAGCAGCATAAATCAAATACTCACAGCAGGTAAGCAAGCTTCTAATATTACAAATCAGAAAAACAACAGGAGGCCTACTCATCTCTGTTTTATGTTTTAGAAATGCTTGAAATAGAAGCAGATTTGGGTGTCGTATCATTTTAGAATGGTTGGTAGCCAGTTAATAAGCAAGCTGCTCTCTATCACTGTACTATAAAAGAGTAATAAATCTTTACTTTTAACAAAAGTGGTTGGACTTGAAAACTACAAATGTTAATCACTTTTTATAAAACTGTTAGATAGCTCATTTGAGTTTGCTGAAGTTAAAAATGCAGAAAAACATCTATTAATAAAAGGCTAATATTTGAGAGCCTTCAAGTATGTCTGAAAAATCACTATATTGAGTGCTTATAATACTGAATCCTCATAAATTCAACATTTACTAAAATATTATTTAGTAGATCTTGTTATCCATTTTTAAAAGAAAATGGAATTTTCACCAAAAATCAAGAAGTTGCAAATGATAGCACTCAAGTTGAAGTCCAAGTCTATCTGATTTCAAAGCTCGGGTTCTTTCTCTCTGCAGTATCACATGTCCCCAAAATTTCAATTTCTACAGTGAATGTACTACCCTATATAACTAAAATTTTACATGTGAACTCTGCAAAGTACATGCATTTGATCCAAAGAGAGCAAAACCTATAGTCTAATTCTGTAACACCATCAGTTCCTGCTCATAGACAGTCTTTTGCTCTACAAAGCCTGTTTTAGCTCTAAACCTCTGGTGTTTTATGCCTAGAATAATTCAGAAAAAAATACAGGAAGGTTCTACAACACAGAGAGCATGAACTAGTCTCAGAAGAATCTATAAACCAAAAACAGGAAATAGTCCTAGACTTATAAAGGCATGAGTCTACAGAATATGCCACATATACTTAAAATATGAAAATATATGAGGTAATGATACAAGAATAAAAATATTATAATTACTAACAGAAACAACACAATCCAGGCCAGTTCATATTTCAGGTCAAAGCACTTTTAAAACAAAACAATCTTTTTTCTAGAAATGAATGACTACCCTCAAGTGGAACAAAAAATATGCAACCCTTTATCTCCTACAATAGAACTCCCCTTCCCTCACAAATATCACATGCTTAGTTCTGGATTACATTATGGTTAAATAAAAAAAATGTTTGGATTTGACTTTCATCTTTACCCATTTACTTTAAAGTGATTTAAAATGATAGAATTAAAATCAGAATTATGACCAAAAAATGAAATCTAAATAAAGTGGCAGCAAAAGTAGGCAATGATAAATTTAGCACAATGTCATAATTTTCTTTGTAAAGAAAATGTTGCTTTCAGAAAGTAACCACAATTCCCCCATATGGAAGCACAGTCCTATTATGTAACGTATTATATAACAAATAATCTTAGCTGGCCTATACTGTCTCCTTCCACACAGACTATTGCACCTTGAAAATAAAAACAGTACTTTACTTTTCTATTGGCTTGTAACATATATAAAATGATCTAATGAAACTTTATAATGTGGGTTCTGTAGGAAAAGTCACTCTAAATCCTGTACAGAGAAGGAAACCGTTTAAGGGATTTAGCCAAAGTCACACATCTCAGAAAGAGCAGACAGAATCAAATGCTGATTCTTTTGCTCTAGAATTCTTTTCACTGTATACTACGCCTCCCTAACTAGAACCCTAAGATCTGCCTGAAGTCACCAGAAAGTTTCTCCTCAGTACATGTTTTATCAAATAGACTTTACTTTGGCTATCATCTTTAGGTCAGTTATTATTTATTAAGAATTCTAGGTTGGGCAAAGTGGTGCAGGCCTGTAATCCCAGCACTTAGGAGACAGAGGCAGGAGGACTGCTGTGACTTCAAGGCTAGGGAGATAGATAGTGAGTTCAGGGTCAGCCTAAACTACAAAAAACGAAAAACAAAAACAAGAATTCTAGAGCCAAGGATTTAGCTCAGCTGTTCCAGCGCCTGCCTTGCAAGTGCAAAGGCCCAGGTTTGATCCCCAGTAACCACATACAACAATGCTGGGCATGGAGACTCATCCCCACCAGCAGTCAGAACCACAAACCACAGAGCTGGGTATGGTGGCTCATGCCTATAATCCCAGCACTCAGGAAACAAGAGGCAGGAGGGTTTCTGTGAGTCTGAGGCCTGAACTACAAAAAAAGGAGACCCTATCTCAAAAAAAAAAAAAGCAAGAATTCTACATTCCATCTACCTTAGTGTTTCCTCCATATTTATAGGAAAGAAAGATAATAATCTCAGATGATTAAGTGAAAGTAGTGTTTTACTATATTTTAAGTATTTTTAGCTCTTGTATGTTTTACTTAATTCAAAACATAGTACATTAAATAAAAAACTGCAACAGAGGGAAAGAAACTCCTTGATAATCTACTCAATAAATTTCAAAATTGACATCAAAATTTTTAAAAAGTAAACAATGCTGCTGATAATAAAATTTAATTCTCAAACTTTGAGACACTTCTGAATAACAGATCTTTTAGACACAAAAAGCTGAAAAAATAAGGTAAGTACCAAGTTTGCAAGAAGTCATAGATGAATCAAATCTAACCCTCCTTTACATTTTAAAAGTATCATAATAAATTTTTATTGTGTATCTTGAAATAAAAAAGCAAAGTTTTCCCTAAAATATGCATGCCATATTTAAAGGATTTTAGGGTTAGTTTTTATTATTCCACTGAATTGTGTATGCTTCACAATAAAACAAACAAACACGTTTGCTAAATTTAAATTGCTTCACAATTTAAAACAAACATATCACGTGCTATTTTTATTAACAAATTTCCCTTTCATTATCAACATGAAATTTTTTTCTAGTAAACTTCCACATTTTAAATCAGAATGACATTCTGCTAAAGGAAGAAAATATAAAATACAATTCTGGAGGAAAATAACGCTCAACTTTGTAGGCAAAAATACTGTTTAGTAAGAAGAGTACTTACATCCTTAAAATAACGCTGTAATAACGAGAGCCTCACATCATGCACTGCTGCACATGTGTCCCAAGGGTAAATCTGCTCTTCTTCAGTGACCGGCAACTTTTTTGGCTCAACATTATCACGGCACTGCCCTAAAACTACGTGAACAACAGAGATAAATGCTCATTAAATAACTAACACCAAGATTAGATTCACCAAAAAAAGTCAAGTTATTTACCACAAATTAACTCTAAATTTTCCATTTTTCAAATATTTTTAAAGATCTTTAAAAAGGAGTGGCATTTTAGTTTTCTTCTACAGAATAAATACATCTCCATATAGTTTATGGATATTTACTTTATTTACTTTAAAAATAACACTGAAATATGAGTTTGAATTCATGATAGGTAGACAGATGTAATGTTTCTTAAGTCTGTCCATTGAAAAAGCCTAGGAGGCATGACTTTGTCATATCAACAAACTTCATTCCTAAATATATTATTTCTCATGAAGAGGAAGAAGAGATTCTTAGAAAACTAGCTGACAACACATTCACTATTCTGGTAAAAAAAAAAAAAAGCATCAAGTTAAAAGGTAAAAGAATAAACAGATTTCAATGTATCATTCCATAGATTACCTACCACTTTAACCAGGCGATCAAACCTGGTTGGTATCACCAAAAATGGGACAAATTGACTCTATGAACCTCTTAATGCAATGTCTAGGAACAAACATCACCTATGTAATTACTTGCCAAAAATATCTACATTGAATCTAATAATAAAAAAATCACACAAATCCAGATGCTAAAATATTCTATGGATAACCAACTTGGACTCTGAAACTTTTAAAAGAGAGATAGAGAATACTGTTTGAAAATTAAAGGAAGTTAAAAAGAAATGACAATTAAAAAAACAAAGCATGATCCTTTCTGAAATCTTGAGTCGAAGACAAAAATATCTACTATAGAAAGTATTACATCCTATCCCACAAAGAAATGGCAAATAGGTGAGATTATAGGTATGTGAGCTTGACTTACAAAATTTCCTATAGTACTACATACATGCATATAGTTATTTTTTGTCAAGTAAATAAATAAGAAATGTACAAAACACAATTTGGACAACTGGAAAATTGAACACTGAATATTAGATATTATTAAATGTATTGAGTATGACAATGGCATTATCATGTGAAAGAATACTGTTGGTCTAACAAGATACATACATTCTGAAATATTTAAATATAAAATATGATGAAGACAATTTTATTCTGAGAAAGAGAGACAAAGTGAATGTGTGCGTGGGTGTGTGTGTAGGTGGAAGCACAAAACAAAAATGAACGTGGTAACAGTAAAAACTAGTGATTACAGGAGTAAAGTATTCAATGTATCTACATGTAATACTTCAAAATGAAAAACTGGGAAAAGTATAGAGCAAAATATACTAATCATTTTTGACAGTATGTATGTTTCTAAGAAATATTTCACTTAGGTTATATAATTCTTAGCATAGAATTGTTTTGTTTTGTTTTTTAGGTTTTTTGAGACAGGGTCTTGCTTTTGTAGTTCAAGCTGGCCCTGAGCTCAGCCTCAAACTCACATCACAGCAATCCTCCTGCCTCTGCCTCCCAAGTGCTGGGATTACAGGCGTGAGCCACCACGCCCAGCACCGCGGGTATGTGGTAATGACTGCTGCTAGGGTGAGTCTCCACGCCCAGGATTGTTATGTGGTTAGCAGGGATCGAACCCGGGCCCTTGCGCTTGCAAGACAGGCGGCGGAACCACTGAGGTATATCCCCGGCCCAGCATACAATTGTTTATAGTATTCTCCTCTAATTAACTTGGTTTGTGATGTCTAAAGTAATATCCCCACTTTGAGTTCTGATTCTAATTATTTGCATCTTTTTTTCTTGCTAGTGTAGCTAAAGCTTTATCACTTTTTAAAAAATATTTTCGAGGAAATGACTCTAGGTTTTGCTGATCCTATTTTTTTAAAGCTCAGCTCAGATGTTGGAGCTTTAAGGCTCTTTTTGAGTTTTAAGGTCCCCCATCTTTTCTCTAGTTTCTTAATGCGTAAAGTGAGGTTACTGGATTTTAATATAAACATTTATTGCTATTTCCCGGCTTTTTGTTTTGATATGTTATGCTTTCATTTTCATTTATGGCAAAGTATTTTCTTACTTGGCCTATCATTTTATCTCTCAATTAATAGTTACTTTAAAGTACACAGAGTACCCTGTCTTCCTCAGGTTATGGTTATGAATCCCAACTGCTTGGGAGGCTGAGGCAAGAGAATAACAAGTTCAATTCCAGTCTGGGTTAATTTAGCAAGATCCCCTCTCAAAACAATGTTAAAAATTTAAAAGGGCCATGGATGTGGTTTAGTGATGAAGCATGCTTACCTACCATGTACAAGACCCTGGGTTTAATTCCTCAAAACAAAATAAGCAACAAAGAAGAATACGTGGGGTTGGTTTTTGGCATTATCTGTATCCTCAATTGAACCTAGGCCCTTGCATATCCCAGGTAAGTATTCTTACCACTAAGCTATATCCTAGTGATGTCCCCACATCAACTTTTTGTTTTTGAAGACAAGTCTCACTAAATTGGACAGGCTGGCCTTGAACTTGTAATCTTTCTGCTTCAGCCTCCTAAAATTCTAACATTACAGACCTGTGTCACCATGCCCAATGAAGTATATTCTTTAATGTCCACATACTTGTAACTTTTCTGTTTTCCATCTGTTCTTTTTTTTTTGAGACAGGGTCTTGCTTTTATAGTTCAGGCTGGTCCTGAACTCAGCCTTGAGCTCACAGCAATCCTCCTACCTCTGCCTCCAGAGTGCTGGGATTACAGGCTTACGCTCAGCACTGTTGTGTGTAGTTACTGGGGATTGAATTTGGGACCTTGCACTTGCCAAGCAGACAATGGAACCACTAAACTAAATCCCTGGCCCTTCCATCTGTTCTCAATTTCTTTTATTTCACTATAACTCAAAAAGATTCTCTGAAATATTTTAATATTTTTAAATTATTTTTATTGATTTAATGGTCTACCTTAATAAATGTTCTATGTGGAATAGAGGACAGTGTATAAGCTACTGTTTTGGAGTGGAGTGTTCTATATGAGTCTGTTAAATCTGGGTGTGCTGATGTTTCTTGTTTTGTTTTGGAGATTAAACCCAGGGCTTCACTGAACTACATTCCCAACTCCTTCTTAAATTTTATTTTAAGACAGGGTCTTATATAAACAAGTCAATCCATCAAGAAATAAAACATTTATAAGTATAAATGTACTAAACAGCAGGGCCACCAAATATTTTAACAAAATTTGACAGAATTAAAGGTAAAAATAGATCTGTGGTTCTATTTGGAGACCAGTGGACAGAACAGCTAGACAGAAGATTAAAAAAGACACTGAAC